>CM050169.1:219355768-219573268 GCA_027410445.1 Discoglossus pictus | reverse complement strand
TAAAGCCCGTCAGACTTTGGAAATAACAGTGCTTTACAGTGCTGTCTTGCATTTATATTAGCATTTACATTTCTAGAATGTTTGTGGCCTTGAAACCCGAGTTACGTCCTTGCAGCCGCGATCCTGTTCAAGCACAGAAGCGCCTAAGGCCGATTGCATGGTTTGCGATAGGCCTTAAGGGACCTCCTTGCGGCGCTGTACATGTGAATACCAACGTAGATGTAGCGCTATGCAAGGCCGTAAGCCCATCTCAAGGAATCGCAGAGTTGCAGCAGTTTTGTGGCTCCAAATAGAATGAGGCCCATAGTGTCTTGAATATAGATACACCAAAACATTATTTGCAAGTATAATAGATATATAACTTAAGTATTAGAAATAAAATGTTACCTTCTATACTAAGATGAACCATCTTTCCATTGTGGATAAAAGGGTTTATTTGTCTATTTCCAAGCGTTCTTGGATAATAGTCCCCAGAATCTTCTCTTCTCACTCTGTCTATTCTCAGGGTGCAGCTGTTTATTTCCTTTTTTACCAGAGATGTGCGGTTTCTGTAGTTTAGATTGACTGTTGAGGAATCTCTGATGTTTAATACCACTACTTGCCAAGCAATTTCAAACAGGTACCATGCCACACTGGGGTTTGAAGGGAACCTTGGATTACTATATGTGCAAGGTATCTCAACACAGGAGTCCTTCAATCCTTGAATTTGAGATGGGAATGAAAAAGATGGTTGTCCATCGGATCCTAGGTATAAACCTGAAGGAAAAAGGGTAGTGTTACTCCAATATAACATTTAACAAGCAAATAAGGAAATGTTACTACTGATAATAGACTTCAATATGACCAGTCAAATCACCAAGGTTTAAACAGAAGAATGCAAAAATGAGGCACACCGAACTAAAATAACATTTCAAATGCATAAAAGCTCTAGTGTTTACTTTAGAAAGATATTGACTTATGTGGACTTTGAATATTTTGCCCATATATGTAAATCACAAGTACCCCAGTAAGCATTATTAATGATGACATGTTTTTTTTCTCTTTTTATATACATTCCCAAATAGTAAATACAATATTTATCAGTAAATATCAATGTTTTACCTTGCAAAATAATGAAGAGGTAAATCATCTCTGTGATGTTCCCGATGTCATGAATTACGTTTGAAATGTTATATTTGCATCTTTGGCTTGCAATATTTCACCTATAGCAAAAGAATATTCAAAACACACAAACTGTTATTATATGTTTATTGAAGAATGTATGCAAATGCCGCTTTTAGTTACTTTTGTATCTGATAACATACGATCCCACAGATTATTACAAACTGTTTACAATTGTATTATAGTGTAATATGTCTTTGTGTGTATCTGTGTAATCAGAGCGAGGAGTTGTGTGGGTTTTAATGGATCCTGGAGCTCATGGAGCTTACAGTCTAAGGGCCTTATGTGAATTTTTTTTTTGTAGCATGTAGCATCGTAGCTTAGTACCAGTTCAAATCACTTATTTTTACTCCTCTTTCTCCTTAATTTAACCTTGTTCCTCGTTGACTCTTCCCTCCTCAATCACCCTTATTTCTCACTTCCTCTTCATATATCCCCTATACTTCTTGTAATCCCCATTCCTTCCTCTTCTTCCTCATCTCCTCTTCATTCCCCTCCTCCTTTCCACCTTATCCATTCCCCCTTCTCATCCCTCTTATCTACTCCTCCTCCCACTGCTTCATTGTCTTTGGAGTTCATTGAAAATACTTTTGGGGCTCACTGAACTCTGAACTCCAATGGACCATAATGGACCACAATGAAACACCCAAGGATCCAAGAAGATGGTTAAGCTTGGAGGGGACTGAGGGGAGGTTTGATGAGTCCTAGTCAAGGGAATATGGAGGCATGGAAGGAGGGAGACATAAGAGAGGTAAGTAGATAGGGTGCACTTATTAAAAAATAACATTTATTTAAAAATAAAATGAAAACAATATTTTAAAGGGATGAGGTGAACTATATACTAACATGTGCTGATCAGTTTAACAATATGTGCTGATCAGTCCAATAAATGAAAGTGCTTGGCCATGGAATCGCACTTAGCCAATCACATACATTTAATATGTTTGGCACACTGCGGGATGATTGTGTTTGCTTTAAAAGATGGTAATTATGGTTGAAGACAATACCTTGCAATAAAATTTCGTTGATTTATATCTTGGCTAATTCAGAAGAACTAGGTATCTTGAGAAGAGCGTTCCTGGAAGGATCACAGAAAGCCTGAAAAGCTTTCCCTGCTTTGCCCCAGAGTACAGTATTTCCTGTACACCCTGTTCGTGGTCATGGGCAAAGAGCGAAACAAGGAATCATACAGGTGAACTAGGAGTAAACAGAGGTATTTAATACAACCAACTGCAGATGGACCATAAATTAAGAACACACTGAGGCAGAAGATTAATTATTACAGATTAAAGATCACCAGCTAATAGGTGAAAGGTTCCAAAAAGGCCCATAACTTAAGGTGAAATGGTTGACTTGTTGCTTGATAATAGCCCTGACTGCAGATGTTGTTAAGATTTAGGACTTAAGATGTAAAAAATGAACTTACTGGTTGCTTCAAAAGCTGGTACACCTACTGTTGATACTTGGGTACCTCACGAGTACCACAAGCTTTCCAAAAGCATTCTGCTAGGAGGTATGAGCAGACTGACAGCATGCTTTAAGTCATCTAAGATCAAATGTATGATGACAAGTTTAAGAAATCTTCCATAGAGGATATAGTGTAATGCCATCAAAAAGGTGATGAATAAAATCATTTCTGATGATGTGTGATGTCTTTATTGATGTCATATTTAATGTCATTGATCCGATAAAGATTGATGATATTACAAAACACTTTGGATATGGAAAATAGGATCTCAAACGAAATAATGGTTTGTATAATTATTGAAATCCAGTATTGTGGATGTAAGTGTGAAATATGACTAGAGCATTCAGGTATAATAAACTAATATAAGAATTAAACTGTATGTGAATTTAAAATGTGGTGAGATTCACTAAAGCAAAACTAAATGTGGTACTCTTGGACTTTATGTTTGCACATGTGGAAGGAATGAGATGGGCTGTTTTGGTTATAAAATTTGACGAAGAGCTGATTTAACTAAAAATATGCCTAATTAAGTCATTTAAACTCACCGACAAGCAGCTGCATGTATAATAACAATAAAAGCTTGGTAGCATGGCCAATGAACTGCTTTAAACAAGAAACCAATCAACAGACTGGAGTATGGTTGCGTCAGCCTCTAGGAGAGACAAGCAGCTGTTGAGTAATGAGAAATTTCTGCTCTCTGTGTGTATCTAATCATATTCTAAAGGATACAATGTCGACATTGTGTGCATTTTTGTCATTGCACAATGCTTGGTATAGTCAGAATGTATTATTTATTGACTCAAGCTGTTTAAGAGAGAAGTGATGCTCTGTAATTCTATGCAAGTGGTAGTAAGATTGATAACCCGAAGAATGTATTGATTAGTTTGTTTTATCATATAAACTCAATAAAAACTCAGAAAATTGTTGCAATGTTAAAACATCTCTACATAAATTCATAGTGTAGACCATAGAATAATAATTGAACTAATGATGTACTAGTGTGGTTTGAGTGACACAGTTCTCAACTGTTTTTCACTAGTAGGCTACAGATAAACAGTATGTCCCAGTTACATCTACAGCACTTACATGTACATTATATATTGCTTTAAATGGACACTGCCACCCCAGCAATATGAAAAACTTTCTATACTTCAAACTAGCCTTTTGTCTCTACAGTAAGTTATCCCTGAGGTATTCAGAATTGCTTTTACATTTGCTTTACACTAATGTGCAGCTCATTACGCTAAGCTGTGATTCTGGGTGTTTGATATGGGTGAGATCTAATCTGAGGTGGCAGATTTTATGCCCACACAAAGATAGACAAGCATACTATAGTCCATGGCCCTCATTCCATTGCAATTTGGCCAATTGAATAGGGGTCTAAATAAGCACATAACATGTTTTTTTTAAAGAAGTTTTTAGTTAGTAAGCATCTATCCAAAAGCAAGGTTTTCACAAACTAAAAACTCCTTTCTTTAAAAAATTATGCTATGTGCTTATTTAGAGCCCTATTCAATTGGCCAAATCGCAATGGAATAAGGGCCATAATTAGAACATTGAGGCAGTTATTATTTGAAAGCAGCTCATTTGTATAAGAATCGAACCAAAATAATGCATATTTTCTTAGAAAAAAACTGATTGTACAATGTATAACTATTTTATATGCTCTTTAAAAATAATACTTGATTTTAGACCCTTTAACAATTTATAATTATTTTTTATCTCAGATTTAACATTCAATATAAATGTTAAAGCATCCTGATATTTAATATAGAAAGTTGATTTACAAATTATCAGCCTTATTAAATTGTGATTTGGCCAATTGAGTAGGGCTCTATATAAGCACAGAGCATATATTTTTTACAGTCGTTTTTAGTTAGTGAAGACCTTGCTTTCGGATAGAAGATCACTAACTAAAACTTCTGTGAAAATAATATGTTCTGTGCTTATTTAGTGCCCTATTCAATTGGCAGAATCGCAATTTAATAAGGCTGTATGTCTTATTTCCCTTAATCATGTCACTCTTAGACTATTTACTTGCGTAAAACACTAAAACACAACATTGCAGATTATATTATATATACATGCAATTGTACTGTCAATATTAATACACATTACATGTCCTATTTTCATTTTAAATGTAAAAAAGCAACAGTAATATGATAGTTACTCACAGATTGTATCGACTCCACATGTAAAGTATAGATTGTCTGGAACCCAGGAAAGACAAGTTGTAACAGCAAAATACAGATCCAGTTACTCAGTCTGAAAACATAGATTTCTTGTCAAGTGGTTACTGCCACATGTGTAACAAATCATTAGTCACTCTATGTTCCTAGATTTCAGTTTCACAACTATGAATAATTCCTAAATGAACAATAAGAAAAGCTATTGCTCAAGTTGAGACTACACATGATCACATCGATTTATATTGAGGAATAGAGATGTCGCGAACATAAAATTTTCGGTTTGCGAACCTCGGACGCAAATTTCATCAAATGTTCGCAAACGGGCAAACCGCCATAGACTTCAATGGGCAGGCAAATTTCAAGACCCACAGGGACTCTTTCTGGCCACAATAGTGATGGGAAAGTTGTTTCAATGGGACTAACACCTGGACTGCGGCATGCCGGAGGGGGATCCATGGCAAAACTCCCACGGAAAATTACATAGTTGATGCAGAGTCTGGTTTTAAGCCATAAAGGGCATAAATCACCTAACATTCCTAAATTGTTTGGATTAACATGCTTTAAAACATCAGGTATGATGTTGTATTGATCAGGTACTGTAAGGCTTACACCCGCTTCACAGTAACAGACCAATCTCCCCGTTTAATGCACCGCAAACAACCGCAAACAGTCCCTTTGCACAACCGCAAACTCCCTATTTGCACAAGGTTGGATACCAAGCTAGCCATGTCCCGTTCCTTGTCCTCACTGATGTCATTGAAGGTCTCTTCCTCCACCCAGCCACCAAGGGTCCCCGAAAGGTGACAACAAGCCCCCTGGGGTGCCTGCTGTGTTTTGTCTTCCACCTCCTCAAAGCCACCTTCCTCCTTTGACTCCTCTTCTTCAGACTCCTCTCTCTGCGTTGCCTCTGTCTGCGTTATTATAAGGTCTGTACTGTTAAGTAGTACTATTCCTATTGGTTTATTCCCTGTTATGTCCACTATTAGGGGACGTGTATATGACATTGATTTTTGGAAGCGGGAGATGGAAAAAGATGCTTGGTCGGTGATCCCACTTCAAATTTGGGGCACTGCACGTGCAATCTAAGGTGCCACCAGATAGGAGTGGTGTTTTTAGTTGTACTATTTATTCCTATCGGATTCAATAAAGCCAATAAACCTGGCCCGTTACTAGCCAGGAAACTACAAACCAAAACAACACAAAATAGGATACTTCAAATTAAGACCTCGAAGGGAGAAAAAACAACGAACCCAAATAAGATCCAGAAGATGTTTACAAAATTTTACAATACCCTTTATACAGCAACAAAACACATAAATCTACACAAAATTAGGGGATTTCTTAATTCCTGTGATCTCCCCTTAATAGAAGAAAATGACTTAGAGACTTTAAATGCCAAAGTGACCCTAGAGTAAGTGAGAAAAGCAGTCCAGAACCTCAAACCTGGTAAGTCACCAGGCCCAGACGGGTACACCAATTTATATTATAAAAATGTTATAGACATATTAGGCCCACACTTGGTCACTCTAACAGAGTTCTAGAAGGCAAGCAAACACCAGCAGAGCTGAACAGGGCAGATATCGCTCTATTCCCTATGGAGGGTCGAGATGCCCTAGAACCAAAAAACTACAGGCCAATATCATTACTAAACTGTGATACAAAGATCCTGTCAAAAATAATAGCGGATAGAATGTCATCCTTCTTGCCTAAGTTAATACATAATGACCAAGGCCCTCATTCAATTGTGATTTGGCCAATTGAATAGTGCTCTAAGTAAGCACATAACATATTTTTTTTTAAATAAGTTTTTAGTTAGTGAACACCTTGCTTTTGGATAGATGTTTACGAACTAAAAACTTATTTAAAAAAATATGTTATGTGCTTATTTAGACCCCTATTCAATTGGCCAAATTGCAATTGAATGAGGGCCCAAGTAGGCTTTGTCTCCCACAGGCAAGCGGGAGACAACATTAGAAAAGTCATGAACCTACTGTACCACACCAAAGCCTCTAAAATTCAAGCCTGTCTTACGGCCTTTGACATTGAAAAGGCGTTTGATTCCCTGGAGTGGACTTACCTATATGCCACGCTTGAAAAATTTGGTATTAAAGGCCATTTCATAAATCTCATACACTCATTATACAAATCATCCAGGGCAAGGTTACAGATTCCAGGAGATGAGAGATTCTTAATTAAAATAGAAAGAGGAACAAGACAGGAGTGCCCCCTTTCTCCCCTTCTATTCGCAATAGCAATAGAACCCCTGGCTCAGACAATTAGGGCCAAACGCTGGGATCACAGGCATAAAAATAGGCCATCACCATTTCAAAACTTGTCTATTTGCAGACGATCTGCTGTGTATGCTCTCAAACCCTACCCAATCGGTCCCAGAGTTGATTCAAACTATGGAGGAGTTGGGCAGTTTTCTGGCCTTAAACTGAACATAGAGAAGACAGAAGCACTAGCGATTGACTTAACAGCAGTAGAGAAGCAGGGTCTCCAAGAGTAGTTTAATATTAAGTGGGATAAGAACCACATAAACTACCTGGGAATCCGACTAACCCCTAAGCTAGAGGACTTGTACAAAGCCAACCACTTCGAACTTTATAAAACAATAATTAATGACCTGAGTAAATGGACAAAGTATAGGTTATCATGGCTAGGGAGAATAAATACAATAAAAATGAATGTCCTTCCTAGGTTGCTCTACATATTTTGAACACTCCCGATCCCGATTAAATAAAAAGAATTAGAAAATATTCAAAGGAAAATATTTCAGTTTATCTGGAACCACTCTCCCTCAAGCATCACAAAGAAAATGATGTACCTTCATGAGTCAGAGCGGAGACTATCGTGTCCAAACTTAAAATATTACCACAAGGCAGCTCAGTTATCTTTCCTCCCAATAGCACATTCTATAGGGCATCAACCGGCCTGGATGTATTTAGAGAACCACACTTTAAGGCCCTTAACCTGGGACAAGGTGGCTTGGCTATCAGAATTGCCTCAGAGCCTTAAAAACTCGCCAAACCCCCTAATCAGACACTCACTATCATACTGGAAATGGGCCAATAAATACACAGGTTTGTTCCCTGGATCCACCCAAATGACCCCAATTCTTGACCACCCTCTGGCCCCGAAACACAAGAGCACAACATCACAACACTGGTGGAGGTCAAGGAAACTAGATAGATTGGGAGACTGGTTAGTAAAGGGCCAGATGCTCACCTATGAGGAACTGAGGGACAAGCATGAGCTACCGCTGTCAGAACATTACAATTACTGTAGGCTGAGGCATTTCACACACTCCCTGACCCAGAAACAGGGGACACCGGTCTTAAATTGGTTCTCCAAAATTTGTAAAGATAAACCTCTATCAAGGGGGATCATTGGGTCGCTTTACAAATATAAAACATTTTTTACTGGTTGAAGCGACACTGGGGGAAGGACCGGAGCGGGGGAGCCCTGGAGACCCTTCAGAAGCAACCAGCGGCAAAATCATCCCAGGAGAGGAGAGGTCGCTTACTGAAGCCTGCCCTAGGGTAACCCAAGGGTGTTTGCCCAGGTTAGATATTGTAAATAATAAGCTAATACTGCTGGAGGGATGATAGCTAATAGGACTTTGGTGTTTCCTGCAGATATACTCTTTACTATTGTCTGTTTTACCATGTTTTAGGTATCTCTTAAATTGCAATGGCAGTAAAAAATAAGAAAAATGATTAACCTAAAAAGTAAAAATAAGAAGGACTAGCCAGCTAACTTTCACAAAATGTCTTTATTGTAAATATGTATTTTTGCACAACTGTTATGCAAGTTCAAAAATGCTTTATTTTTCATTACATGCTGCAGGCCTTCTGACAATAAAAGAGTTTAAATGCAAAAATTAGGTATTGTTGCAGCGACCAGAAAAATTGATGTTAGTTTGCCAGGCAGAAAGTGCCCTAAAACATTGCGTCTTGAACCCTAGTTGGTGGCGGATAAGTCACGCAAGTCATCCGGCATTCAGGGATAAAATGCAGCAGCGTGTGGACCATTATTAGCTCAAGGCAGCTCATCTATCAGGCCTTTTTTAATCGAATGTATCGCCCACTTTCAGTCCCTTCGGGATCCATCCCTCATTCATCTTAATAAAGGTGAGGTAATCTAGACTTTTTTGACCTAGGCGACTTCTCTTATCAGTGACAAAACCTTCTGCTGCACTGAAGGTCCTTTCTGACAGGACACTTGAAGCGGGGCAGGACAGAAGTTCTATGGCAAATTGGGATAGTTCAGGCCACAGGGCAAGCGTGCACACCCAGTAGTCAAGGGGTTCATCGCTCCTCCTAGTGTCGATATCTGCAGTTAAGGCGAGGTAGTCTGTTACCTGACGGTCGAGTCGTTCTCTGAGGGTGGACCCCGAAGGGCTGTGGCGATGCATAGGACTTAAAAAACTCTGCATGTCCTCCATCAACAACACGTCTGTAAAGCGTCCTCTCCTTGCCGGCATGGTCGTGGGAGGAGGAGGATTATGTTCACCTCTTCCGCTGTTAGATTGCCGTTGTGCTGTGATATCACCCGTAAACGCTGTGTAAAGCATACTTTTTAATTTATTTTGGAAGTGCTGCATCCTTTCCGACTTGTGGTAATTCAGTAACATTTCAGGCACTTTCTGCTTATACCGGGGGTCTAGTAGCGTGGACACCCAGTACAGGTCGTTCTCCTTCATCCTTTTTATACGAGGGTCCCTCAACAGGCACAACAGCATGAAAGACCCCATTTGCACAAGGTTGGATGCCGTGCTAGTAAGGTCCCGTTCCTCGTCCTCAGTGATCTCACTGAAGGTATGTTCTTCCCCCCAGCCACGTACAACACCACGGGTACCAGATAGGTGACAACGAGCACCCTGGGATGCCTGTTGTGGTTGGTCTTCCTCCTCCTCCTCAAAGCCACAATCCTCCTCTGAGTCCTCTTCCTCACAATCCTCTTCCAGCGTTGCCGCAGGTCCAGCAAGCGATGCTGATAAGGCTGTTTCTGGTGGTGATGGTGACCACAACTCTTCCTCTTCCTCTTCACACTCATCTACGGCCTGATCCAGCGCTCTTCGCAGGGCATGCTCCAGGAAGAAAACAAATGGTATGATGTCGCTGATGGTGCCCTTGGTGCGACTGACCAGGTTTGTCACCTCCTCAAAAGGACGCATAAGCCTACAGGCATTGAGCATGAGCGTCCAGTAACGTGGCAAAAAAATCCCCAGCTCTGCAGAGGCTGTCCTAGCACCCCGGTCATACAAATACTCGTTAATGGCCTTTTCTTGTTGGAGCAGGCGTTCGAACATTAGGAGTGTTGAATTCCAACGTTTTGGGCTGTCGAAAATCAAGCGCCTCACTAGCATGTTGTTTTGCTGCTGGATATCTGTAAAGTTCGCCATGGCCATGTAGGAATGCCTGAAATGGCCACACACCTTCCTGGAATGCTTCAGGACGTCCTGTAAGCCTGGGTGCTTATGCACAAAGCGTTGTACAATCAGATTACACACATGCCCAAATTCAATGCCGCCAACAAATTTCTTCTGTTGTCACAAACCACTTTGCCGATCTCCAGTTGGTGCGGAGTCAGCCACTGATCCACCTGGGCGTTCAGGGCGGACAGGAGAGCTGGTCCAGTGTGACTCTCTGCTTTCAGGGAAGACAACCCCAAGACGGCGTGATACTGCCGTATCCGGGATGTAGAATAGTACCTGTGGAGCTGGGGGGGGAGGGGTGCCATTGATGTGGAGCAAGACATAGCAGCAGCAAAAGAGGACTCTGCCGAGGAGGTTATGGAAGAGGATGGAGTAGGAGGAGTAGAGGAGGTGGCAGCAGGCTTGCCTGCAAGTCGTGGCGGTGTCACCAACTCCTCTGCAGAGCCACGTATTCCATGCTTGGCAGCCGTCACCAGGTTTACCCAATGTGCAGTGTAGGTGATATACCTGTCCTCACCATGCTTTGCAGACCAGGTATCAGTGGTCAGTTGGACCCTTGCCCCAACACTGTGTGCCAGTGATGCCATTACTTCCTTTTGCACAATCGAGTACAGGTTGGGGATTGCCTTTTGTGCAAAGAAATTTCGTCCAGGTACCTTCCACTGCGGTGTCCCAATAGCTACAAATTTTTTGAACGCCTCAGACTCCACCAGCTTGTATGGTAAAAGCTGGCGGGCTAAGAGTTCCGACAAGCCAGCTGTCAGTTGCCGGGCAAGGGGGTGACATTGGCTTCTTACGCTCAAACATGTCCTTGACAGACACCTGACTGTGGGCAGATGAGCAGGGACTGCTCAGGGCGAGACACAGAGTGGCGGATGGTTGAGAGGGGGCAAGCAGGGCAGCAGTGGTTGACGTGGCTAAAGATGCTGGACCAGGAGGAGGATGGCGGCTTTGACTTTGGGTGCTGCTTGTACTCATGTGTTGATCCCATAGGCATTTGTGATGTGACATCATGTGCCTTCGCAAAGAAGTTGTACCTAGGTGGGTGTTGGACTTCCCACGACTTAGTTTCTTTTCGCACAGGTTGCAAATGGCATCACTGTTGTCACAGGCAGACACACAAAAAAATTGCCACACTGCTTAGCTCTGCAATGACGGCATTCTGGTGGTGGCAACAGCATGCGTTGACTGGCGTGCTGTCTGGCTGACCCCGGGTGCCGATGCATGCTGTCTGACTGTGCCACTAGCTACTTGCGACGACCTCCCCCTGCTTCCAACTCGTCTCCTCCTCCTCTCTGTCTCCCCCTCTGAACTCTCCTCCTGTTCTTCTTCTCCTATAGCGGGCACCCACGTGACATCCACGGACGCATCGTCCTCATCAACCACTTCACTTGTATCTGACAATTCAACAAAGGAAGCAGCACCGGGTACAACGTCATCATCATCAGACCATACGTCCATGTGTGTAATGCTGCCTGACTGGGACATATACCTGGTATCTACATCCTCTGGCACTAATGTTTGCGCATTACTCATTTCTTCCAAAGGATGTGTAAATAACTCTGCTGACGGATCAAGTGAAGCGGCTGTGTTGCTAGTGTTGGTGGTGGCGGCAGGCGGGCGAGTGGTAACTGGAGAGGTGCCCGAAGCTAAGCTGTAGAAGATTGGGTGTCCTGTGTTAGCCAGTCAACCATGTCCTCAGAACTTTTCAAGTTCAGGGTACGTGGCCTCTGAAAACTGGGCATTATTCTAGGGCCAAAGGGAATCACAGCACCACGACCACGACGGCCCCTGTGGGGTGGCCTGCCTCTGCCTGTCATTTTTTTTTCGATTAGTGGTACTATGCGTGCAAGCTACTGTGACACCAGATATGAGTGGCACTGTGCACTGTCAAAAGTTGGCACAGTAGACGCAATAGGCTCACACACACGCCTGTTGGCAGGCAACTGATATTCAATCGATTACAGTTAAAAAAGGGTTCTTTTATTTCACTGTACACTAGGTTGCACCAGATATCAGTGTCACTGTGCACTGGCAAAAGTTGGCAGAGTAGGCACTGTAGGCCTCACACACACGCCTGTAGGCAGGCAACTGATATTCAATCGATTACAGTCAAAAAAGTGTTGTTTTATGTCACTGTACACTACGGTTGCACCAGATTTGAGGTATCACTGTACACTGGCAAAAGTTGGCAGAGTAGATGCAATAGGCTTCACACACACGCCTGTAGGCAGGCAATTGCTATTCAATCTATTACAGTCAAAAAAGTGTTGTTTTATTTCACTGAGCACAATATAAGCTGTGAGCCTGACACAGGCAGGCAACTAAAATTAGATTAAAGGAAAAATGGGTTTTTTTTTTTCAATGTATGGTACACCAACTATGACTGGTAAAACAGAGCAGAATATTAACTGTGAGCCTGACACAGGCAGGCAACTGAAATTAGATTAAAGGAAAAAAGGGTTGTTTTTTTTCAATGTATGGTACACCAACTATGACTGGTGAAACAGAGCAGAATATTAGCTGTGAGCCGGACACAGGCAGGCAACTGAAATTAGATTACAGGAAAAAAATGGTTGTTTTCAATGTATGGTACACCACCAGGTATGAGTAGTGAAAATAAGCACAATATAAGCTGTTAGGTTTTAGCCTGTCACACACACACACTGGCAGGCAGGCATATGCAATTAGATTACACAGAAAAAAATAATAAAATAAAATAAATGATGTTCTAGCCCTAAAAAGGGCTTTTTGGGTTGCTGTCCTTGCAGCAGATATCAGATGAGTCCTTCAGGTCTGTAGTGGAAGCTAAATACACAGCCTGGCTATCTATTTCCCTATTAAAGCTCCAGCAGCTACACTATCTGTCCTCTCACAACGAATGCAGCTTCAGAATGATTCTAAAATGGATGCTGTCCTTCAGATGGAAGGCTCTGGAAGGGAGTGTATGCTGCTGATTGGCTGGAATGTGTCTGCTGACTATGAGGTGCAGGGTCAAAGTTTCCTCAATGATAAAGAATAGGGGCGGATCGAAAAGCGCATGTGTCCGCCGTCCGCTGTGAGCGCGAAAGAGACAAAATCGCCACGAATAGTCCGCGGGCGAACTGTCCGGGACATCTCTATCGAGGAACCATTGTTTGAGCCCATTGTATGGCGATGTTAAATATTGACAAATTTCAATGAAAATATCTCAGTAAATTTAGACAAAATGTAAATAAAATAATCCCAATAATTTTGCTATTTAATATATCATGAGAGGCATGTGTTTATTTAGATATATTTTATTCTAATTCCATAGGACAAGTCATTTTTGTAACCGGGCTCATCAGAAACCTTAAAGGGATATTGCTAGAGTGTAGTGATTGCCTATAGTTCTAAATTATGCCAGCTTTGGACTTTGTTTGCTATGTTCCTTTAATATCTTCCTCCTCCCACATTTATTTTACCTATCCACCACAGAGAAATCAGTACTATATGTCTGGACCCTTTCTGTAGTGATCATCACCCCTCCCTGCTGCCAGTGCAATGTAACCCAACAATGCACACTTCTCTCTGAAACCACAAGAACCTCAGTTTTGTTTCTTGTTATTTCTATATTTAGAACTAATGTTAGTGTAAAATCCTTTTCTAACCATAAAATGTAATTCTGTGGTAGTATTTATGACTTCTGAATAATATGTCTGTGTTGTTCTTTCTAAAAAAGTGAGACTGAGTAACCATTGACTTGTCCTCAGTTGTAGGCCACTGCTTGGCTTACAATCCAATGCAACTTTGAACAACCCATGCCTTAAAATCTATCTCTGTGTGTGCAGGATCTCAGTTTTAGTCAGTTTTTAGTTTGGGTTATTAATGCATCTGATAAAGGAGAATTAGTAGTGCATAAAAAAAATGTCTGCATGAAAAAATACCAAAATAAACAGTTAAACCGTTGCCCTAAAGTTTGCTGAATTCTTGCATTTGCAAACTGTTGTCTATAAATGTTGACACCCCCTGAAAATCCCACGGAAAATTAACATCCATAAGACATTCTATCTTTTTGGTCTGTGAAGTGAGCTGCAGCTTTCCTTTAGATTTCTGTAATAACCAGAACAAGGTCTGTGTCCCTTCAGTCACTGATTGTTTTATCTACATAGCATCCTAGGTGATACTTCACCCAGTCCAAGTGAATTGCCCCATCACCTCCCCAGCCCCAATGAATTGCCCCGTGACCTCCCCCAGCCCCAGTCAATTGCCCCATCCCCTGTCCCAGCCTCAGTCAATTGCCTGTCACACTCACACAGATACACACATTCACAGACACATGCTCTCACACTTTCAGACACTCCCAGACACTCTCAGACACACAAGCTCAGTCACTCACTCTCAGAAATCACACACACTGACACTCTCAGACACTCACACTCTCAGAAACTCACACTCTCTCACACTCTGAGACACTCATACTTTCAAACACTCAAGCACTCACACTCACCCACACTCTCAGACACTCACTCTCAGACACTCACACAAACTCACACACTCACTCACACACACTCTCTTACATTCACTCCCACACACTCACACACACTCAGTCACTCACACACACTCTCAGTCACACACGCTCTCAGACACACACACACGCAGACATACACCCTGCACTCACATGCACTCACACAGACATGCACAAATTCTCCGACCCCCAACCCTCCTCTACCCTAATGCCTTCCGAATCCTCTGAGCTCCGCTAGGAGGTACTCGGAGGCGGCGGGGACGTCACTGCTAACATCACTGCTGATTGCTAATTGGCTGTAAAATCTAACCCTCTAGCGCAGCAATAATTTCTGGGGGTGTCAACATCATCCCCAACACATTTTTTTATTGCACAAATAATAAAACTTAGTTCATGCAAAAAAAATGTTTTTCATACACCACTAATTCTCCTCTATCAAATGCATTCATAATCCAGCTCACTTGCATATAAATTTAAACATAGCAAAAATATTTGATGTAATAGAAATTATGGTTAATTTGGGTGCCAAGAACCATTAGACTAAGAAGTAAAAAGCGATTTCTATGACAGTTATTGTAGCTTGTATAGATTGAAGAAGGCACATTGTTGGAATCTGTAGGAGTAAATCATTAACTATAAATTACATTTTTTTTTGGTTGTTTTTTAAAGAGACTTTAAGGAACTGAGATGTTTCCTGTTATCTGCCCAGCAAAACCCATTCTAGACAGCTAATGATGGCACAACTACTACTATTCCTAAACCACATTAAACTGTATGAATGACTAAAAATGTGTACTTCTGTTATATGTGCTGATTACAACATAAAATGCTTACAACATAAAAATATTTTTTATCACACAATTTCATACTGAATTCAAATTGATTACTAGTTTTTCTCTATTAAGTAAGAACACAAAGGTTAAATCTAAAAAAAAAATTATATTTGTGTACATTTGTAATATTATTTATGTTACATAAAAAGTAACAGTGGATTATTTTCTTATGTACTTAGCATCAGATCAGGAATGTCTCTTCAGTGTCCCACAGTAGTCAGAAATCATACTAGAACTCTACTTGCAATGGTACTTCTTTTTAATACACGTAATGTCTTGGTAAAATCAGTCTCCATGTTCATTGCTGACAGCACCACAATTCTCACTGAAGAAATCCAAGAAATGAGAGTCCAAGAAATGAATTGTAAGGGGCATATTACATCCCATAACATTGCATGAATGTAAGAGTTAAGTCACAGTGTTACTGTAGTTCTGTGGTTTAACATTTCACAAAAACCTTCATTAACACTATTGAACAATCTCCACGCTGCTTTCTCAACTTGGTTTAACAGATCTTCGATCTTTCCATCCCAAATCAAATCTTTTATTTGAGGGTACACTAAAATGCCTTCTTAATTTTAGCATTGTTTATTCTAGGGAACTGTTCCTTCAAATAAATAAACCCAACAACATTTGTATTCATGGTTTTAACAAAATCTTTAAAAATACCTAATTTTATATAAAGTGGAGATAAAAAACATTTTCAAAGTTGACCAGTTGGTAGTGTGCAACAGTTTTCCCATCTCAATAAGTAAAATATAAGAAATAAACACACAGAGGTAAGGGGGTTAAACCACAAAGTTTAGTTGTTAAAATTAACTTGTAAGGGAGACAGTTACTGGTGAGAGAGCACATAGTATGAGTCAATATAAATAATTAAAACATTTTCAACAAAATACTCTGTTTGCCTTGACTTCAGCAGTTCTCTTTTACTTATTTTATTTATTTCACAACCCATCTGTTTCTTGGATATAGCTATACAAAAAGCAATACTGCTTCATATTTTTTTACTTCCTGTTATCTTAAAAAAATAAACAATTATTTAACCACTCAATGGCACATAGCAAAATGAAATAAATGTTAGGTTAATTTACATGTGCACAGTATAAAATGTGTATGCAACAAAACATAGGCAGAATTAAAAATGATTAAATATATATTTGGAATGCCCAACAGAAAGAAAGAATTCAGTATATGGCATCTGAAATACCAACACATTAAATGGGATATTTCCACTTGAAACTTGCTAGTTTCCACAAAATATATAAGAAAAACATACATCTTAATGTCAGTTTCTAAAGTGACCTTGTGTCAGTTTGTGTTTTCTCATCCTGCATTGACTTCACTTGCTTATGTTCATAGCATTGTAGAAATCATAGACAAGAACTTCCATAGAACTGCCATAGAACTTCTGATAATGGCAGTTAGGAATGGTGTGAACATATGGCATTAGCAAGAGGAACTGAGTGATGGTTTTCTTGGTGGGAGAAAAGGGGAATCACCTGCCAGACAGTGAGAAGAAAGGCAGTCTCTTCCAGTGGTAGGGAAGACATCCTGCTTTGCTTGCCCTGAAAGCGCATACAGGCTTAGGGCAGGTGATTAATGGCTGGCTCCTCTCTGTAACTTCCAGTATGTTGTAGTTGGTGGATTTCAATAAATTGTGTGGCCCATAGTATCCATCCCTGTGCTTAGTGTATTCATTTCAGGTTTCCAGGTTTATTTATGGTAAGGATTTTTTTTATATGCGTGACACCCAGTAATACCATATCTAATTCAAGAATAAAGTGGTTATTTTGTGAAAAGGATGAATCTGCACAGACTCCCCATCAGAAATCGCAATGAAGTCAGGAACTGTACCCCAGTAGGTAACCACTTTTCACAAAATACCCACTCCATCCAGAACTTGAAAACTAAAAACACACAAGAAAGAAAGACATTTGAAATGAAAATTATAATACACTTTAATACAAAAAATACAGGACTTAATGTAAATATGGAATTTTTATTGCATTATCTTAACTTATTATAACCTTCTATATTCCTGATATGATTTTTTTTCTTTCTCTCTAGTTTCCTTCAGGTCTGTTTCTGTCTCCTTACAGTTTAATGGTACATTTTTCCCTATGACCTGCAAATATTTAAGACCCTGTTTATTTTCACTGATCTACATTCATGGGCCCTCATTCAATTGCAATTCGGCCAATTGAATAGGGCTCTAAATAAGCACATAACATATTTTTTTTAAAGAAGTTTTTAGTTAGTGAAAACCTTGCTTTTGGATAGATGCTTACTAACTAAAAACTTCTTAAAAAAATATATGTTATGTGTTTATTTAGAGCACTATTCAATTGGCCAAATCGCAATTGAATGAGGGCCATGGAGTCTTCTTCACAGCTGACCGAACTGAAAATTCTATTTTTATTTTTTATTTTTAAAACGCCTGTAATTTCCATGTTTCAATGGGAATCTAATATCAGTATAGCTCCGGACTTGAAAAAAAAGAGGAAGCTCTTGAAAGCTTGTCATATATTTATGAAACGTTTGTCCAATAAAAAAGGTACCACTATAATATTGCAATACTCTGATTACTGGACACTCACTGCTACCTCACTCTTCATTTTATATATATATATATATATATATATATATATATATATATATAAATGTATATATATATATATATATATATATATATATACAATGTATATTTGTATGTTTGTATGTAATGTACAGTATTTCTCTGTGTATATTAAATATAATATACACTAAAACAATAGCACGGTGCAACATGTCTAATGTTTGGAATTCTGAGCAGGAAATAATTTATATTTTAGATGTCCAAAAGAGAAAACAAATATTTATTATATATATATATATATATATATATATATATATATATATATATATATATGTGTGTGTGTGTGAATTTGCACAAAAGTGAGTACACCCCTCACATTTTTGTAAATATGTTATTACATCTTTTCATGTGGCAACACTTAAGAAATGACACTCTGCTACAATGTAAAATAGTAAATGTACAGCCGATATAACAGTGTGAATTTGCTGTCCCCTCAAAATAACACAAAACACAGCCATTAATGCCTAAACTGTTGGCAACATAAGTGAGTACACCCCTAAGTGGAAATGTCCAAATTGGGCCCAATTAGCCAGTTTCCCACCCCGGTATCATGTGACTCATTAGTGTTACAAGGTCTTAGGTGTAAATGGGGTGCAGGTGTGTTGCATTTGGTGTTATTGCTCTCACACTTTCTCATTCTGGTCACTAAAAGTTCAACATGGCACCTCATGGCAAAAAACTTTCTGAGGATCTGAAAAAAACAATTGTTGTTCTACATAAAGATGGCCTAGGCTATAATAAGATTGCCAAGACCCTGAAACTGAGCTGCAGCACGGTGGGCAATACCATACAGCAGTTTCACAGGACAGGTTCCACTCAGAACAGGCCTCGCCATGGTCGACCAAAGAATTTGAGTGCACGTGCTCAGAGGCACATTCAGAGGTTGTCTTTGGGAAATAGATGTATGAGTGCTGCCAGCATTGCTGCAGAGGTTGAAGGGGTGGGGGGTCAGCCTGTCAGTGCTCAGACCATACATACGCCGCACACTGCATTAAATTGGTCTGCATGGCTGTTGTCCCAGAAGGAAGCCTCTTCTAAAGATGAAAGACTGCAAACACAGTGGGGTGGAGACAAGCAGACAAGGGTCATTGAAAACTGGAACCATGCCCTCTGGTCCGATGACACCAAGATAAACTTATTTGGTTCAGATGGTGTCAAGTGTGGCTGCAACCAAGAGAGGAGTACAAAGACAAGTGTGTGGTGTGGGAGTGTTATGGTCTGGGCCTGCATGAGCGCTGCTGGCACTGGGGAGCTACAGTTCATTGAGTGAACCATGAATGTCAACATGTACTGTGACATACTGAAGCAGAGCATGATCTCCTCGTTTTGGAGACTGGGCCGCAGGCAGTATTCCAACATGATAACGAAACCAAACACACCTCCAAGACAACCACTGCCTTGCTAAAGAAGCTGAAGGTAAAGGTGATGGACTGACCAAGCATGTTTCCAAGCCTAAACCCTATTAAACATCTGTGGGGTTTCCTCAAATGGAAGATGGGGGAGTGCAAGGTCTCTAACATCCACCAGCTCCGTAATGTCATCATGGAGGAGTGGACGAGGACTCCAGTGGCAACCTGTGAAGCTCTGGTGAACTCCATGCCATGAGGTTTAAGGCAATGTTGGAAAATAATGGTGGCCACACAAAATTGACACTTTGGGCACAATTTGGACATTTCCACTTAGGGGTGTACTCACTGTTGTTGCCAACAGTTTGGATATTAATGGCTGTGTGTTGAGTTATTTTGAGGGGACAGCAAATGTACATTGTTATACAGGCTGTACACTTACTACTTTACATTGTAGCAGAGGGTCATTTCTTCAGTGTTGTCATATGAAAAGATATAATAAAATATTTACAAAAATGGGAGAGGTGTTCTCAGTTTTGTATATATACTAGCAACTTGCCCGTCATTGTGAGCCTCTCCCCAGTCTACTTTACAGGCCTTGCCGGTCATTGCAGGCGACATCCAACCCGCAAAATTGTTGCATTGCAATGAGCACCTTCGGCGCTCATCACGAGGTCCTTCGTGCCTTCATTGTACGGCTAAGTGTTACTGGCTTTGGCTAAGTGTTACTGGCTTGGCTTAAGTGTTACTGGCTTAGGTTATTAGTTACTGGCTTGGCTTAAGTGTTACTGGCTTAGGTAAAAAGTGTTACTGGCTTAGGTAAGAAGTGTTACTGGCTTAGGTAAAGTGTTACTGGCTTAGGTAAAAAGTGTTGCTGGCTTAGGCTTAGGTAGTAGGCTTAGGTAGTGTTACTGGCTTTGGCTATGGACGTCTTCAATCTCTTTCCATCCTCCATCGGTGGAGCGTAATGGGAAACATACATCTCTGACTGGTCAGAGGACCCTTAGAGGGACCCTGAAAAGGCAGTATTGTGAGAGCTGGAATGAGTGCTGTCGTCTGGAAGACTTCAATCTGTTTTAAAGTCCTACGTGCGTCCCTCGCGATGTTCGCCTGTGGTGCTCATCGCAAGCCCTGCAATGAGCGCCTTTGGTACTCATTGCAGCATAATTCCTATGTGCCTTCATTGCAGCCTAAGTCCTACGGGCCTCGCGATGAGCGCTTGCAATGAGTGCCTTTGGCGCTCATTACAAACCTGCAAATTGCAGGCCTCGTTATATGAGCCCCACAAATTGCGGGCCTTGCTGCACAACTCGCAGATTGTCAACTATAATAGATGATATCTTTTATATATATATATATATATATCCTCTGTGTTTATATGACACATTTTACATGAACAGACCACATTAGGGTGGGTGTGCCCTAATGTCTATGGACAGAGGTATTTGAATTGGCTTTGAAAATCTTTAAAACTAAAATACACAGATCCATCGAGGCCTGCATCTTGGGCCTTTCAAACTCACTTCTAACATACAATCAGAACCAACTGTTACAGTTTTTGATGCTGGCCACGAAAAGCCACATTGCTCGACAGTGGATGTCCTTGAATTTGAGCCTGCAGGCAGTTAAGACCAAATTCAATTTTATCCTGATTAATGAACGAATAACCCATTTATAATGATCTACTACTTGTATACGTTCTTGAGAGCATTTGTTTAATGCATGTTTCCATTTTTGGTTAGCTTTGTTCTTAAACTTTTATGCTGGAAATAACTGTATTTGTGGTCCTCTAGGAATCATTTTTTTATTTTGATAATATTGACAAAAGTTAAAACTCCACCAGGTCTTTGTTTGCTTCCACATTCATTTATGTAGATTTTCTTTTATATCAGCATATTTTAATGAATGGATTTGTTGCCTGTCCACAGTAAGGGCCTCATTCTATTACCGGCCGCAGCCGCTGCGGGGCCGCAAGGACCGTCCGCAAGCTTTACGGCTATTCTATTCCCCTCCGGCCGGGGACTCCGGCAGGCTTGCGGCCGGCGCCTTGCTATCTCTTGCGGCCGATCGCGCCGGAGGAAAGCCTTTGATCTAAAACGGCCGCAAGGAAATCGGCCGTAAGAAAAGCCTGGTTGCGATTCTATTGCTCCGGGAACCCTGTCTGCAAAGCTAAAAACGAGCCGCAGCTTACTTGCAGCAAACAGGTCCCGCTAGCACCAATTAAGCACATAAAATAGCTCAAATAAAGCCATCCTGCACTTTGAGAAGACTATAAAGTGATATTCGGTGTTAGAAAAAATAGCACATAATTACCCTATAGTCAAATCCGTAAAAAAAATTTTTTTTAATATACGTAAAATATCCATGTAAAAAGTCCATAGGGCTTGGAGCACCTCAGACCCGCCCACGCCGCAGCCGGAAAATAAACAGTTAATTCGAACTCGGATTTGGGCTGATGTGCAAGCTTGAGAGGGGGTTCCTTTTAATCCTCGTGTCCCCCAATATGATCCCTAGCATTTACAGAGCTGTACAGTGCAGGCTTGAATTTATTTTTGCGTTTTTAGATTTCAGAGCTTACGGCCGGTTCCAAGCTATGCGGCCGGCCGTAAGAGGAGATCCTTGCGGGGCCGTATAATAGAATCGCGAGTTAACTGAACCCCCGCAAGGAATCGCAGCCTTACGGCCGATTTACGGCCGTTAATAGAATGAGGCCCTAAGACTTTAAAAAAATGTAATGCACTCTAATGTTCTCTACTGTTGTCTCAGTACAAAGGCCCTCATTCAATTGCGATTTGGCCAATTGAATAGGACTCTAAATAAGCACATAACATATTTTTTTTAAAGAAGTTTTTAGTTAGTAAGCATCTATCCAAAAGCAAGGTTTTCACTAACTAAAAATTTCTTTAAAAAAAATATGCTATATGCTTATTTAGAGCCCTATTCAATTGGCCAAATCGCAATTGAATGAGGGCCAAAGTCTCCTGCGATACCCATAGCCATCTTGTAATTTAGGAAATAATCTATTTCACTTATAAATTATTTAAACTGACATACACAAAAGCCTCTTCATATAATTAGGTGACATAAAAGCTGCTCTAAAAATGATCAGACTAATTTATTGCATGTTTGGTGCATCACCTGTTATATACTATGTCATTTTATGTACTTAATACACTGATCATAATACATCATAAGGAATTTATACACAACATACTTGGGGCATATAACATTTAAATATACAGATTTATACAAACTCTATTTATTATTCATAGATACAGTATAAGATCATTACAAATGAAATCAATTCAGTTCTTACATTTATTTTATACATATTAATATGAAAAGATCAATATTCTGTTTACATCAGCATTCAATGGGCTAATACTCCAAAAATCAAAAAGATGGGGCGAGACCTGATTCTCAAGTATTTAAATTTTCTGTTTTCCCACACCAGACATCTCTGAAGGAACCGAATATTGGCTAAACATGCTAGGTAGATGCCTTGCACCCAAGGCACCAAACCTGGACGATGGTTTCTTGCATGGAGCTGATTTGACCCGATGTTGGGGAAAGTTGTGACTGGTAGGGTAGAGTCTAGCGCTGCCAGGCAAATTAATTTTTAAACATTTTAGATGTTTTTAACTTTCCCTTTATAATTTACAGTGATGAGATACTTATGTACCAAATCTCATTGTAGTTTTTCTCCTAATTATCTACAGAAGACATATAATGATATAGAGCAGATCCATATATATATGCCCTGGTAGACTTACCTGGGATTGTGGGATGGGCCCTCTCTTGCCCCCTCTTCCTCAGGAGGGGCTCTGCAGCCATATAAGTAATTTCTGTTCAGCACACCTCAGTCCATTTCTGTAGGTATGTTTCTCAGCTGTATCCCTTCGCTTTTGGCTAAACTGTGTCTGTTCCTTTATTATTCTTTTGGTCTTTTTGCCTTGCAGTTTCATTGCCTTGCAACTTCTTACATCTCCT
The DNA here is from genome assembly GCA_027410445.1 of Discoglossus pictus. NCBI lineage: Eukaryota > Metazoa > Chordata > Amphibia > Anura > Alytidae > Discoglossus > Discoglossus pictus. The sequence continues at coordinate 219,549,714 of CM050169.1, read as the reverse complement.
GCAGTGCAAACTCTGGCTCCTTTCTCTCATCCATGAGGGCATTCCCATCGCTGGAGAGCAATAGTTTCATCTACTAAACTGCATAGTTGCCTATTCTTGGTAAGTTTTCTTGCATTCCTTAAGCTTTCCTTGGCAGTTTTGGGCCTAAATCACCAAGTTTCTCACCTTTCTTCACACCATTTTTGATAGATTTTGTACCCAATTTACTACATTTGCATCCTTTTCCATGTCCAAGGTCACACTTTTTTGGTTTTCATAAACCCTACTTTGTGGATTTTTTCCCAAATTTACTAAACTTAGACTTTCTTCTAGCTTTCAATAAGTCCTAAATCGGCCTTCTCTAGGCACCACATCTATCACTTTCTATAAATTCTAATCCGCCTTTGATAAGCATAACCTCAGCCACTCTTACAATACTCCTAAATCAGCCTTCACTAGGCACCACAGCACTCATGCTTTCCATAAGTCCTCAATCAGCCTCCGCTAGGCCCCACCACAATCAAGATTTCCACCTGTCCACACATCCTAAAAGATAAAGTGCACCATTTATATTGCTGATGAATAGATTATACTTAAATGGATAGAACCTTAACTTAAAGTCAACAATTACTTAAGGTCACATATTTTCACTCTATTATATATCTTCCTTCATGAGGAAGGGATGCACAAGCAAGGCAAGACAAGGCAAGACAAAACAAATAAAACATGAGCAGAACACAAGTAAAATGAATATGTAAGAAATGATCTGTATCTCAAAGGTGGTCCCCGGAACCATTGAAATTTTACTAGCTGGTCCTTAGGAGCACTGGAGGGTAATCAGTGTTTTCTCAGGTAAAAAACAAAATATTGGGAACCACTGGTCTAGAGTGAGGATCACTATTCTGTGATTGCTTCTTCTCCCTTCCAGTGCTCACTCCCTCACTAGCCAGTTTGTATGGGTTGTCACAAGGCATCACAGGATGGACATGGCTTCTACAATAACTTGGCATCTGGTGAGAGATTGCTTTGGAGTGCTGGGGAGTGAAAGAAAGAGATCACAGGGGGTGGTTTTATATATTTAATAATGTAATAAATACTAAATGTGATCTCATAATACCTAGGGTTGCATCTTAACTAGAATATTAAGTTGTACCCATTCCCATTCACCTCTAGATGGTAAAGATAAGCTGCTATTGTACTTATCTCAAGCAAGGGTCTATACTAGAATGAGATTAGCTCATATTGGTCACTGACAGGGTTAATCATATGATAATGGAAGGTAGAGGTAGTGTCAAAATGACTTTCTATCCTAGAGGTCACTTGATTATTTGTTCTAAGTATCCACTGTAAAGTAGATGCCATCTCACTATTTAGAACCTGCAAATATGGTAATAAAATGGTCTTTGTTTAAAAATATTTTGTGCAAGGCAAACAGACGTATTTGATGTGATCTTTTATCACTGCCATTTTAAGTATTTAAAGGAGCATTCAGAAGTAGAGATGTCGCGAATAGTTCGCCGGCGGATTTTTCCCGGCGAACATAGCATGTTCGCGTTCTCTGCGAACAGCGAACATATGCAAGATTCGACCCGCCCCCAATACTTTATCATTGAGCAAACTTTGACCCTGCATGTCACAGTCAGCAGACACATTCCAGCCAATGAGCAGCATACACTCCCTTCCACACCCTTCTACCTCATGGACAGCAGCCATTTTGAAATCATAACTAACTTGCAGTCTTACTGAGAGGAGGCTTAGTGTAGGTGCTGCTGATTGAATAGGGAAATCAATAGCTAGGCAAGTTTATTCAGTGTCCAGTGCAGTGCTGAAGGACTCATCAGATCTTTGCTGTAAACACAGCACCCCAAAAAGCCCTTTTTAGGGCTATAAAATCATTTTTTTTTCTTCGTTTTTTTTCTGTGTAATCTAACTTCATTTGCCTGTCTCCCTGCTAGCCCCTGCTTGCAAGTGTGTGTGTCAGGCTCACAGCTTATACTGTGTGTGCACAACGCATACAATATAATATTGTTTACTAGTTGTCTACTTTTAAAAAACCCAAACTTTTATTTTCTTAAATCTAAGTGCATTTGCCTGACCGTCAATCAAAGTTAATTTGCTTGACCGCTACCCATAGTGTGTGTCTTGCTTACAAGTACTGTGCCAAGTTCAACCAATCCATTCTAGTTGGGGTACCAACAGTCCACATTTAAAAAACCCAAACTTTTATTTTCTTAAATCTAAGTGCATTTGCATAACCGTCAATCAAAGTTCATTTGCTTGACCCCTACGCATAGTGTGTGTCTTGCTTACAAGTACTGTGCCAAGTTCAACCAATCCAGTCTAGTTGGGGTACCAACAGTCCACATTTAAAAAACCCAAATTTTTATTTTCTTAAATCTAAGTGCATTTGCATAACCGTCAATCAAAGTTCATTTGCTTGACCGCTACCCATAGTGTGTGTCTTGCTTACAAGTACTGTGCCAAGTTCAACCAATCCAGTCTAGTTGGGGTACCAACAGTCCACATTTAAAAAAACCAAACTTTTATTTTCTTAAATCTAAGTGCATTTGCATAACCGTCAATCAAAGTTCATTTGCTTGACCGCTACCCATAGTGTGTGTCTTGCTTACAAGTACTGTGCCAAGTTCAACCAATCCAGTCCATGGCGCACTTTTCAGCTATCCAGCGGCGAAACAACCTGCCAGTGAGGCGCTTGATTTGTGACAGCCCCACACGTTGGAATTCAACACTCCTAATGTTCGACCGCCTGCTCCAACATTAAAAAGCCATTAACGAGTATTTGTATGACTGGGGTGCTAGGACAGCCTCCACGTTACTGGGCGCTCATGCGCAATGCCTGTAGACTCATGCGTCCTTTTGAGGAGGTGACAAACCTTGTCAGTCGCACCGAAGGCACCATCAGCGACATCATACCATTTGTTTTATTCCTGGAGCGTGCCCTGCGAAGAGTGCTGGATCAGGCCGTAGATGAGCGTGACGAGGAAGCGGAAGAGTTGTGGTCACCATCACCACCAGAAACAGCCTTATCAGCATCGCTTGCTGGACCTGCGGCAACGCTGGAAGAGGATTGTGAGGAAGAGGAGTCAGAGGAGGAATGTGGCTTTGAGCGGGAGGAGGAAGACCAATCACAACAGGCATCCCAGGGTGCTCGTTGTCACCTATCTGGTACCCGTGGTGTTGTACGTGGCTGGGGGGAAGAACATATCTTCAGCGAGATCACTGAGGACGAGGAACGGGACATGACTAGCTCGGCATCCAACCTTGTGCAAATGGGGTCTTTCATGCTGTCGTGCCTGTCGCAGGACCCTTGTATAAAAAGGCTGAAGGGGAACGACCTGTACTGGGTGTGCACGCTACTAGACCCCCGGTATAAGCAGAAAGTGCCTGATTTGTTACCAAATTACCGCAAGTCAGAAAGGATGCAGCAGGTCCAAAACAAATTAACAAGTATGCTTTACACAGCATATAAGGGTGATGTCACAGCACAAGGGCAATATAACAGGGGAAGAGGTGAAAGTAATCCACCTCCCACGACCACGCCGGCAAGGACAGGACATTTAAAAGACGTGTTGTTGATGGAGGACATGCAGACCTTTTTCAGTCCTACGCATCGCATCAGCCCTTCGGGATCCACCCTCAGAGAACGACTTGACCGACAGGTAGCAGACTACCTCGCCTTAACTGCAGATATCGACACTCTGAGGAGCGATGAACCCCTTGACTACTGGGTATGCAGGCTAGACCTGTGGCCTGAGCTATCCCAATTTGCAATTGAACTTCTGGCCTGCCCCGCTTCAAGTGTCCTGTCAGAAAGGACCTTCAGTGCAGCAGGAGGTTTTGTCACCGAGAAGAGAAGTCGCCTAGGGCAAAAAAGTCTAGATTGCCTCACCTTTATAAAGATGAATGAGGGATGGATCCCGAAGGGACTGACACTGGGCTATACATTCGACTGAAAAAGGCCTGATGAGATGAGCTGCCTTCGGCTATAAATGGTCCACACGCTGCTGTATGTTATCTGTGAATGCCGGATGACTTGTGTGAATTATCCGCTACCAACTAGGGTTCAAGAAGAGGCAATGTTTTATGGCACTTTCTGCCTGGGGAACAAAGGTCAATTTTTCTGGCCGCTGCAACAGCAGCGGCTGCAACAATAACTAATTTTTGAATTTCAATTTTTATGCCAGAAGGCGTACGGCATGTAATGGAAAAGAAAGCATATTGAACAGTCTTGCATAACACAACAGTTGTGCAAAAATACATATTTACAATGAAGACATTTTGTTAAAATTAGGTGGCTAGGCCTTCTTTTTTTTACTTTTTTGGTAACTACATTTTCTTTTTTTTTACTGTGATTGCATTTTTTAAGATAAACCTAAGACATGGTAAAACAGACAATAGTAAAGAGTATATCAGCAGTTAACACCAAAGTCCTATTATCTATCATCACTCCAGCAGTAGCTTATTATTTACAATATCTAACCTGCTCAATCGCCCTTGGTTTACCCTAGGGCAGGCTTCAGTAGGCGACCTCTCCTTTCCTCTGATGATTTTGCCGCCGGTTGCTTCTGAAGGGTCTCCTCCAGGGCTCCCCCACTCCGGTCCTTCCCCCCGAGTCGCTTCAACCATTAACAAATGTTTTATTATATTAGGGGGGCACTAAATGGGGATGTTATCCAGGGATCCCAAATTGTCTGGAACTGGGTGATTCTATCCAAGACTACATGGTTAAATCTCTCGTTGAGCAGTAAATAGTTGATTTTTTTTATTAATTCCTGAAAGTTTTAATTTGGGGTTTTCCAACTACTAGCTATGTGTATTTTTTCTTTCAAAAAATATTTTATTAGGTCAATCTTAAACATTTTAGAAGCTAGTAAGCATTTTTCTTCCCATAGTCTTATGACTGCCGAACACTCCCACCAGACATGAATAAATGTAGCCTCATTACCACTGTTCCTAAAACATGAGCTGCTCCGTTTTGGATCCCATTTATTAGCTTAAAAGGAGTAATATATGTCCTGTGTAGGACCTTTATTGAAGTCTCAAGCAGACTATAATTTAGATCCCCTACTTAAGCCTTGCCAACTTTTATCCCATGTGCAATCTGCCAGCTGGGTGCCCAAATCCCTCTCCCAGGCTTTGGTATAGTCTGGTTTGTTTGCCCATGAGTTTTCATTAAATAGTTCATACATGAGGCTAATAATACCAGGCTGAAAGGGGGAATCCCTACATTTTTTGAGTAGCCAGGTGTTTCTTTGGGGGGTTCCCCTACCACTTATCGTATATATAAAATGATGTATCCTGCAAAAATTATAGTGTTCAGCCAGGGGTAAATTGTATCTATCTCTCACCCACTCAAAGGTCATTATTTTGTCGTCATGCCACCATGGACCAACCCTTAGTAGGTTCTGAGACTTCCACCAACTGAGAGAGCTTTCCGGAAGATGTATCTTAAAGTGGGGATTGGGTACGATAGGGGTAAGATCTGATACCCGAGTGTCCAGTTTTTGTGTCCAGTTCATCTCCGTCCATATTTTTAATGAGTGCTTAATCAATGGGTTTTTCAAGTTTCTCAAAAAAGTATACAGGCCTGGAATCCATATTACTGTATCCCATGTATAAGGTGACATGCTTACATTTTCCATAAATATCCAGAGCGGCTGATGTGTTTTGGAGAATGCGCCAGAGGAATGAAAGCCAGCTGCGCTGCCTTGTAATACAGTTTGAGATTCGGGTCCCTACCCTCTTTTGGAAAGACTATGAGGTCGGACTGATTCAATTAAGGGGGCATAGGTTCTCCATTTAGTATAGCGTTAAACAAAGATGTTAGGTGCGGGGGTAAGCAAGGGCTCAAATTTCTTATAGTACAGATGAGTAAAACCGTCTGGCCCTGGGGACTTGCCAAATTTAAGATCTTGGATTGTAGATTTAACTTCCTCTTGGGATATGTCTAGGTTCAAGCTGTCCAATTGAGGTACAGGTATTTTGTGGACTTCTTGCTGTAGTAGGAAGGACTCTATGTCAGATCCGCTGCAGCGGGATTGGGATGAATATATGATCTGATCGAAGTTATGAAATGTTTCTTGGATAGCATTGGGGCTAAAGGAGGTTCGGCCATCAGGTAGTCTAAAGATACCGTATATATTATGTCCTCTCTTGGGAAGTAAAGACACAAATAATTCCTCCAATAAAATTCTGCTTTTTTTTTGTGGGCAAGGTCCCTGGTTAGCCCCTTGGGTTATCTGTTAAAAAGAGTGGTGCAGAGACTATGGGGGCTGTTAGCCTCCTTGTCCCTGTGTGGCCGTTTAGAATCCCTGCTGCTGCATGTTTCAGCTTTATTAAGGTGTAATTGTACAGCGTTTGACTCAAGTAGCTGCCTGTGCTGGGTCAGTTTGGCTTAATTGCTGGGCCCTTTTCCTGCCAAGATGGCGACCGTCAGTCCATGGGCCTCTATGTCCCCTTCACTACCTTTGTCCCCGCTTGTGTGCTTATTTGGGGTGGCCCCCCTTTATATCTCCGGCCCGTGGCCTTGTAAGGGTCGCCCCCTCAATCTCTGAGTGTGGATATGCAGGGATGGGGCGTTGAATCAGGCCTACCTTCTTCTCTGCTCGCTGCAAGATCAACAATGTGTACATGCCTAACTTTTCTGGCCTCTGGTGCTGCACTGTGGCTTCAACAACCAAACCCCCAAAAAAGGCACATAACAGGGATTAAACTGATAGGAGTAGTACTACTTAAAACACCACTTATATCTGGTGTAACAGTAGTGTACATTTAAAACAAAAAAATGTTTTTACTGTAATAGATTGCATAGCAGTTAGTTGTCTGCAAGCGTGTGTGTCAGACCTACAGCGTCTACTCTACCAACTTCTGCAAGTGCACAGTGCCACTCATATCTGTTGTCACAGTAGCTTGGACGCATAGTACCGATCTATCAAAACCTGTAATGATGAATGAGGTCTAGAGTAGCCTGGTTCCCTTATCTTCTACAGGTTGAGACCTAATGTTTGGGTGACTCCAGACCAACACATGAGTACAAGCAGCACACAAACTCAAAGCCGCCATCCTCCTCCTGGTGCAGCATCATAAGCCACATCAACCACTGCTGTCCTCCTTGCCCCCTCTCAACCATCCGCCACTCCGTCTCTCGCCTTGAGCAGTTCCTGCTCATCTGCCCATAGTCAGGTGCCTGTAAAGGACATGTTTGAGCGTAAGAAGCTAATGTCACAAAGTGCCCCAAAATTGAAGTGATACGACCAACAAAGCATCTTTTTCCATCTCCTGGTTCTAAAAATCCAGGCCTTATACACGCCCCCTGATAGGTGACGTAACAAGTATTAAACTGATAAGAGTAGTACTTACAAACATGCCACTCCTATCTGGTGGCACCTTTGACTGCACGTGCCGTGCCCCAAAATTGAAGTGATACGACCAACAAAGCATCTTTTTCCATCTCCTGGTTCTAAAAATCCAGGCCTTATACATGCCCCCTGATAGGTGACGTAACAAGTATTAAACTGATAAGAGTAGTACTTACAAACATGCCACTCCTATCTGGTGGCACCTTTGACTGCACGTGCCGTGCCCCAAAATTGAACTGATACGACCAACAAAGCATCTTTTTCCATCTCCTGCTTCTAAAAATCCAGGCCTTATACACGCCCCCTGATAGGTGACGTAACAAGTATTAAACTGATAAGAGTAGTACTACTTAACACACCTTATAATAATGCAGAGAGAGGCAATGCAGTGAGAGGAGTCTGAAGAAGAGGAGTCAGAGGAGGAAGGTGGATTTGAGGAGGTGGAAGACCAAACACAGCAGGCGTCCCAGGGGGCTTGTTGTCACCTTTCGGGGACCCTTGGTGTGGTACGTGGCTGGGTGGAGGAAGAGACCTTCAATGACATCAGTGAGGACAAGGAACGGGACATGGCTAGCTTGGTATCCAACCTTGTGCAAATGGGGAGTTTGCGGTTGTGCAAATGGACTGTTTGTGGTTGTTTGCGGTGCGTTAAATGGGGAGTTTGGTCTGTCACTGTGAAGCGGGCCTAACCCTTACACTACCTGATCGATACAACATCATACCTGATGTTTTAAAGCACGTTATTCCAAACAATTTAGGAATGTTAGGTAATTTATGCCCTTTATGGCTTAAAACCAGACTCTGCATCAACTATGTAATTTTCCATGGGAGTTTTGCCATGGATCCCCCTCCGGCATGCCACAGTCCAGGTGTTAGTCCCGTTGAAACAACTTTCCCATCACTATTGTGGCCAGAAAGAGTCCCTGTGGGTTTTAAAATTCGCCTGCCCATTGAAGTCTATGGCGGTTCGCCGATGTTCGCCGGTTCGCGAACATTTGCGGCGGTTCGCGTTCGCGGTTCGCAAACCGAAAATTTTATGTTCGCGACATCACTATTCAGAAGTTCACCATGGACACATATATTTTACTGGATCACTGCTAGCAATTTTAGTCTCTTAATTTGCAGCATAGATGTAATTTCTTCTTGGTTTACTTAAATTTCTACTGAATATATCACCCAATGATTATTATTATTATTATTATTATTATTATTATTAACCAATTATTTTGTTAACTAACCAATGTTAATGGCTTTCACTTATGGAATTCATTCAAAGTAATTAATGGTCAATTAGAGAAATAATAAAATAAGAGTTATCATATCTCATTAAAAATAAACAAGGAAACCAAAGCAGAAATCTATGTTCTATGGGCCTCATTCAAATGTGATTTGGCCAATTGAATAGGGCTCTATATAAGCACATAGCATATTTTTAACAGAAGTTTTTAGTTAGTGAATACCTTGCTTTCGGATAGATGCTCACTAACTAAAAATTTCTGTAAAAAAAAAAATGCTATGTGCTTATATAGAGCCCTATTCAATTGGCCAAATTGCATTTGAATGAGGCCCTATGAGTTTTAAGGGAGAACAGATTTATAATAAAATCAAATATGTATTTTGTATTTTTTTATTTTATTATTATTACATATCAAAATGACTACAAATCATTTCATATTGAATTATAATAAATGCTTCCAAACCTCTATAAAACATGATATGGAAGATATTAGAAAACATTACGTAGGAATTACATAGCAGAGCCTAAATATCATATTCATATACAATCAGCTGTAAGTTTAATTTCTCAAGGAGCACAGAAAAGTAGGCGCTTTCGTAATTAAAAAACTGTATAGTTGTTTATGATATTTCAACTAATTCGACCAGGATAGTATTTGGCTCACAATAAATTATACACAGATGCCATGTTCTAGGGAATACATTATCTGGTTTGGACTGTAAAACAGCAATTCTTATTAATTTTTACTAAAAATATTAGTCACAACTATTTTTCTTTTTAAAACATTTGGGAGATGACACTGCCAATAGAACATAGAAATTAATGTAATAATGGGACAGCTGTAGATATATACAGTATATCCCCAACATATAAAGGACCACTGTAACGGCCCAACATTAATAATGTTAAAGTAGACAGATCAGAAGAAACTATTTTTAAATTGTTTACAACTTTAAGTGATTAAAAAAGGTCATCAATTGAGAAAACTTAAAAATATAGTTTCAAGCTTAAACTCCTTTATAATGTCCTCAATATTGCAGAAAGTATATTACATTTCCACCACTAAAATGGTGCAGTAATGGGGCAGACGTAAGCTGCACACTAGAAGAGACGGGTAAAGCTACAGCTAAATTATTAAGAAAAAACAAAAAATTTGTTCATATGTTTTCTGGAAAAAAATCTATCTTTTGAACCTCAATTAATTTAAAATTTGTTTATCTTTATTACTTACAATCCATGGCAACTATGCATTTACAGTGGGAATTTAAGAAATAACTCAAAACATTTAAAATTACGAAATGTAATTATTTCACAACTATGCAATACATGGTCAACACTTCCCTGTATTTTACTAGACAGTACTTCAATCACTTATGTGATCTGTAAAATTAGATATATTTATATGTGATTAAAAGGAAAAGCCAGAGAATGAGAAGCAAGCCCTCATAAAAAGTTATGTGCAAACAGCTCCATTTTATTGCAATTTACTACAGATTGTGAGATAAAATACACATTTTTCATCAATAACAAAAAAGCATCCAATTTTAGGATTGTTAACTATTTTTTAAAGCCGGTCATGGAAACTTTGATTGAATGTTTTCATATATTTCTGTTCCAACTACATTTGTTCCATTTCCAGTTACTTGGGGATAACTTTCAGGCTAGAAAACAGAGAAGAACTTTGCTATTTAAACAATATGAGCATATTCAGACTTTCTAAAACCCAGTGTATACCTTAAATCTGGGGTGGGCAAGTCCTGGAGGGCCACACACATGCCTGGATTTGATGATATCCCTGCTGCACCCAGGTAAGTCAATCACTTCTTCAGTCTTCCTTATTGACTCACCTGTGCACAAAAAAGGATATCCTCAAATCCGGGCTTGTGTGTGGCCCTCAAGGACCGAACCTGCCAACAACTGCCTCAGATGGTTTAACCACATACTCAAATGTCAAGAATCGGATTCAAAGGTACAGAAAATAGTGTCATCCACCGAATAGTTAGGATAGCAAATTAAATGGTAACATGCATGTGTCCCGCTTCTGCTGACGAAGAGGGTGACACAAATAAAGGGATAGTTATGAATATCAGACAAAAGATAACAACAATATCTAAATATATAATACACCCTTAAGTAGTTCAGGCTTAAAATAATATAATCTGGAATGTAGAACATTTGATAAAATTAAGATCACTTTTAGTTTTTAATGACAGTTTAATTTATTATTGTTTTTTGTCATTTCAACATGACTCTTCTGGCAACTGAAATGAATTAACCTTTATTTCTGAATTATATATATATATATATATATATATATATATATATATATATATAAAATAAGTAAATATATATATATATATATATATATATATATATAAATCGTTATCTAAATAATAGATAATGCAATTGGAAAATAGTGGAGGACAATCTGAATGTATTTTATTATGTTAATAGGGACAGCTTTGATGGATTTAAAAGATAATATGAAGAGTGCTAACTTTATAAATATATTAGTCACATATAAAATAAAATGTAGGTGAGCATGAGCATTTCTACAGTAAATTAAAAAGAAAACAATTATTGAATACTCCACTTTAAAGCTGTCATACACATTACTGAGCACATGTAAGAAATAATTATAGAATTCCATTTGTAAAATAATAATGCTCATAGAAATAAAATATTGATCGGAGCATATACAACAAACAGAGTTGGATCTGGTTCTAAATTGGCTAGATTTAAAATTATTTATAAGAGGTTTAGGGGAATTCCTCTTTAAGATGCTCAGATGACAATTTCTAATAAGTAAAAATAACATCTTTATAACTGAATGCTGAGTAAGCCACTAAATGTTCTAGAATATCACGAATGTTATAATTTAGAACAATAAATAGCACAATATATGTACTAGCCCAAATACTCCTTAAAATAAAGTATATACTCGAAACATAAAAAAGCACTCCACGAGAATGTTGTTGTTTGGTGTTGTTGTTTGGTGGTTCAGTCGCGGCGACTCTCCGTAACTCTATGCACGCCAGGCGCATCTCTCAGTCACTGCCCCAAAAGCAAATATTCTTAACCATTACACAGATGTATTTTTTTTATTAAAAAACATAAATCAAATAAGTAACATTAAATAATATGTTACATTTACCTCAAATTCTGAATATTCTAAAGAGTATCTCTTCTGAAGATGAGAGTAAATGTTATTAGATGATGTTGTACCCTGAAAAAATACACAGAAAAACATATTTTGTGTTTTCATTATAATTAAAGATCACAGAGAAAGCTAAGTTTTAGCAGAGCCTTAAATTATAACAATGGAATATATATTTTGCACAATCCCAGTGTGATATCCCAAGTTGATATCTTGTTGGTTATCTGAATTGGTGCATTAGACTGCATTAATAAAAGTTACTGAAAATGTGTCTTTGTTTAGTTCTCTATGATGCAAGTAAGATGCTTTACCAGTGTTTGTGCAATATATATTTTTTTCCAATTTACATAAAAAAGAATGGTATGATTGGAACCATGAAAATACAGTAACTTCTCCTTTTATTATTCTGTGTTTTGCTGAGAAAAAGTTGTTCTAATGTTCTGTTTTAAGGAGCCTAAATATGAGAAGCAAACCAATTATCAAGTTTTTTTTTAAACAATGATATATTATATATATATTATATACCATATTTATTGGCGTATAACACGCACCGGCGTATAACACGCACCTCATTTTAAGAAGGAAATTTCCGGAAAAAAAACTTACATTTCAAATAAAGAACTTTGAAGCAAAATAAGGGTAGCTCAGAACTTTTTTTATTAATATTATTAACACTTATAAGGTAAATAATGTAAAATGACAGTAAAAGCAACTTTTTTAACAAAGAAACTTGGATATTATGTTTTTACAAAAGTTTACTCAGAAATCGCTGCTATCTGGGAAACCAAGAAACTCCCCCCCATCCTCATCCTCCTTCCTCAAACCCCCTATCCTCAACCCCCTCCTCAACCTCAACCCCCCTCCTCAACTTCCCTCCTCATCCTCAACCTCCCTCCTCATCCTCAACCCCCCCATCCTCAACCCCCTCCTCAACCCCCCTCCTCATCCTCAAACTCCCTCCTCATCCTCAAAGCCCTCCTCAACCTCCCTCCTCAACCCCCCCTCAACCTAAACCCCCCCTAAACCCCCCTCCTCAACCTAAACCCTCCTAAATACCTCCCCCTCTCCCTTTCCCCTCACTTACCTGCTTCTGCTCCGGCCTCCGCACCTTCTTGACCCAGCGCGCATGTGACGTCACATGCGTGCCACGACATTAGCATATACCGGGTGCCGGCACCCGGTATATGCTAATGGCGCAACGTCACATGCGCACCGGGTCAAGAAGGATATACAATTATATTTACAAACATATATAGTGTAATATAATCATTTGTATAAATATATATATACTTATATAACATGTGTATATATATATATATATATATATATATATATATATATACTGTATATATATATATATATATATATATATATATACCTATGCTATGCCCCCTCACATCCCCACCCCAGCCCCTGCCCCACCTGGATCCCCCCTCGTGGTTACTTACCCTGATTCACGGCACTTGATTGCTGTGCCTCTTTTGCTCCTCCCGTGCATCTTGATGACATCATTTGGCATTCCCAGCTCCGCAACAAGACGCACCAGCAGAGGAGGAGCAGAAGAGACACAGCAAACAAGTGCCGTGGATCAGGGTAAATAACCACAAGGGTGTGGGGTCCAAGGGAGGATGAGGGGGCATGTCATGGGCTGGGGTGGAGAGGTGAGGGGGCATAGCATGAGGTGGGGTCCTTACAAGAGAAAATATTAGATTTCACTGGGGCCTACTAAGAGCCGGTTCCCTGGTGCTTTGCACGGCATGCACCAGCGTTTGAAAACAGTATTTAATGTGCTGCAGGTTACAAAGTGTATTCTTTTAAATGAATTAATAAAATATGGAAATATTTGATGAATGTATCGTGATTGTGTATAAGATTTTTTCTCTTTTTCAGTGAGCAGTCAATAGTACATCTTCTAGTCAGATGTAAAGAAAGATGGCTAGACACACAGACACTCTTACAATAGCTGTTATCATAGACAACAGTCACAAAACAAGAAAATAAAAATGTCTGCTGGTTCACCAATGGAATTCCTACCTGAGTTGCATTAATCTCATCACTTGAAGCCCTTTTCTTTTTTCTTTTTCTAAAAGAAAGGAAAATATAACAAAATATTACTCAAGTGCTTAAGAGCACTGTTTCTGCGTCTTGTAACACATGCTGATTTGAGAGGTATCTCATTGGGTCATAATGTGATGAACTGTAATTCATTGAAAAAACATGCATCCCATACATTACTAAGTTTTGTTTCTGAGTTACCATGTATCCCATCAAGAGCTACTACGACCAGTCACAATGGAGAGTTTATGGACGTGTTAGGGTTGCACATGAAATATACTAGTGATGATTACCATCACAGCATTCAGCAAAGCATTTCTCTGCCTACCTTTGTGCAACGATCCAACTTTGCAACCTGCAGCAAATCTCTTGTAATTATATATTATAGAAATACTACTTTAGTCAATAAAAATAGTGAATTTAGAAACAAATGGCCCTATTCAATTGCAAGCCCGTAATTACCTTCTACACATTTAGATGTATTCAGTTGTCACTAACCCGTAATTACAGGCTCACAACCCAACACGCCAATCATGAACCAGTAAGTACCATTTCAGAGCATGACCATGATCAATTAAGCAAGCTCGTAAGTTATATTTTAGACAGAGCCAATAGTAAATGAGATCGTCATCATGATGTCAATAAAACATGGAGTTTAAACTACAATCAATTAGTGTTTAGATGTACCACTTGCAATTGGACTCTCAATCCAGAAATGCAGAAATCAATAAAGCGTTCTAGTCCATGCGGGTTCCATGATATGTATTAACTCCTTGATTCCTGGGATAGATATAACACAGAAATAAAATGTTAAAAAAATAATTTCCTATTGCAAATTTGCGACCTTAAGACTGTCGTGCAATTAATTTGTATGCCTTTCATTGCTTTCCCAGTATTTTTAATTACAGTAATATGTTTATTTGCTTTTGCAATGTTACGAACAGGTGTTTAACCCACTTGCGACTCCTATCTAGTACTCATATACCGTAATTTTTTTATACATTTGCCATTTACGGGTTGGAAGGCAATTGCAGGCTTGTTCAATTGTTGTAATTGAATATTATTGGGCGTCTTTTGCGCTATTAACATTTACAGGCTTGAAACATCAAAGGAGGAGATAGGACAGAGTAACGTTTTTGAGCCTGCAACTCGCCAATTGAATATCTAATCAAAAAGAGTAGAGGTGCTCATCTGAGAATGAAAAATACCTCAGTGGGTTTTTTCTATAGGTCTGGTTACCTACTCAGGCCCTCATTCTATTATCGGCCGTAGGAGATGCGGGGCCGCAAGGACCGGCCGCAAGCTATTTGCCTATTCTATTCCCTTCTGGCCGGGGATCCCGGCAGGCTTGCGACCTGCGCCTTGCTATCCCTTGCGGCCTCACGCGCCGGAGGAAAGCCTTTGATTTTAAACGGCCGCAAGAGTTTCGGCCGTAAGAAAATCCTGGTTGCTATTCAATTGCTCCGGGAACCCTCTCTGCAAGGCTAAAACCGAGCCGCAGCTTACTTGCAGCAAAAAGGTCCCGCAGGCACACAATTAATCACATTTTAAAGCCATAATAAAGCCATCCTACAGTGCCGTCTTGAATTTATTTTTGCATTTAAAGATTTCTGAACTTACGGCCGATTGCAAGATATACGGCCGGCCGTAAGGGGATATCCTTGCAGCGCTGTATAATTGAATTGCAAGGTAACGGGAGCCCCGCAAGGAATCGCAGCTTTGCGGCCGATTTACGGCCGATAATAGAATGAGGGCCGCAGAGAGCAACCTCTTTAGCTCAAAGAAATATCCTGTAGTATATCAGTCTGGTCTCACTCAAAAGAGTGATCCAGCCCCGAAATACCAGGTAATTTTTCCTGAACAGGAGACACAGCAAACCCCAGACGTGTTTCGCCCTCCAGCATATCAGATTAATTAAACTGTTAAGCCTTCCAAATGTAGGTTAAAGAAAAAATGAAGAAATGTAGTTGGATCTTCTGCTAGACCACAGGGAGTGCGATTTACTACGCATATCAAAAGCCTCATTCAGATTACAATATACCGGCCGTAAATCTGCAGGCTCGAAATTTTCAGCAGTTCCGGATCGATTCAATTCAAACAGCCCGCAACTGCATGGCCGAAATCCGAAACCGTAAACCATGCACTCGTAAGTAGCAGTTCATGGCGTGATCATGATCATTTATGCAAGCCCGTAACACCCGATGTAGAAACAGCCAATTGTAAATGAGACTGTCATCATGATGTCAGTAAAAGATGGAGGTTTTATGTTAATCAATTAGGGACTCATTCTATTATCGGCCGTAAATCGGCCGTAAGGCTGCGATTCCTTGCGGGGGTTCAGTTAACTCGCGATTCTATTATACGGCCCCGCAAGGATCTCCTTTTACGGCCGGCCGCATATCTTGGAACCGGCTGTAATCTGTGAAATATAAAAACTCAAAAATAAATTCAAGCCTGCACTGTACAGCTCTGTAAATGCTAGGGATCATATTGGGGGACATGAGGATTAAAAGTAACCCCCTCTCAAGCTTGCACATCTGCCCAAACCCGAGTTCAAATTAACTGTTTATTTTCCGGCTGCGGCGTGGGCGGGTCTGAGGTGCTCCAAGCACTCTGGACTTTTTACATGGATATTTTACGGATATTAAAAATTAAATATTTTACGGATTTAAGTACAGGATAACTATGTGCTATTTTTTCTAACACCTAAAATCCCTTTATAGTCTTCTCAAAGTGCAGGATGGCTTTATTTGAGCTATTTTATGTGCTTAATTGGTGCTAGCGGGACCTCTTTCCTGCAAGTAACTGCGGCTCGCTTTTAGCCTTGCAGAGAGGTTTCCCGGAGCAATTGAATTGCAAAACTCTTGCGGCCGTTTTAGATCAAAGGCTTTCCTCCGGCGCCAGCGGCCGCAAGAGATAGCAAGGCACCGGCCGCAAGCCTGCCGGAGCCTCCGGCCGTAAGGGAATAGAATAGGCGAATAGCTTGCGGCCGGTCCTTGCGGCCCCGCAACGGCTGCGGCCGCTAATAGAATGAGGCCCTTAGTATTTACAAGTCCGATATGCGATCGGGCTCGCATCCGGCAATGTTCAAAATAATAAAAATTAATGAAGTAAATGTTCTAGTCCATGTGGGTGGTCTAATATGTATTAACCTCTTGATTCCCGAGATTGATATAACGTGAAAAATAAAACGTAAACAAAATAATTTTGTATTGCCGATTTGCGAGCTTGATACTGTTGTGCAATCAATTCGAATATCTTTCATCACTTCCCCTGTATTTTACAGTGCAGTTCTAAGTTTTTATTTACCTTTACAGTGCTATGAACAAGTGTTTAACTCACTTGCGGGTCATATGTGGTACCCGTCGAAATGTTTGCTACATTTGCCATTTACAGGTCTGAAGGCAATTACGGGCTTGATTTCAGAGACCGTAACAGTCAAAGAGCAAAGGCTTTGCTGGGTTGGAGTTATGGTTTTAACAATCGAAGATTGTAACCCGTAAATCATTTGTGGCCCGCAAAAAGACACCAAATAAATAGCACATTTGTTTACGGGCTACAATTTCTGCAATTGAATGTGACCCCAAGTGTCTGAGAATAGGATAGAAGGGCTGTGATCCAACTTTTTTCTAAATAGAAAATGGTGCATAGAAAATACAGAGATAAGAAAAAGAAAGATTTAAAGATGGGACCCACGTATGATTTTTTAAGACTATTAAATACTATACCTGATCCATACATAGAGGAGTAGCAGTAAAATACTCAGCAAAGCCAGACATCCCAATATCAGAGGTACAGCTTTGTTTTTAGCTGTGGTTAAATTTTTCACTGTTGTAGTTACATTTTTTTCTTCTGCATGAAAAAGATTTTCTGCTATAGTAAAGAAAACACGCATGTAATCACTTTGCATTACCACATGAAAACATAAAATTCCATACAATGTTATCTTAGGAGTGTGATATTTCATTATTTTGGAGGAAATTTACTAAGCACTTTGTCACCTGAGATGAGGTGAGAAGAGCTGAGATAAATTGAGAAGGGTTGATTTTTCCACACATTAAATAGTACATATGCATTTACCTGAAACTGATACTTACATTAATTACCATTATGGGTTAATGAACAGCAGTATATTCACATGTATATTGTATTGCAACATATTTGGAAAATTCTGCAGTCTCTCACTTTAAGTTCAATGTTATGGTTCATCTCCAACTTTAAGATTTTCTCATCAAATTGCCAAGGTTGGTCCCTCACCATTTATGCCTAGGTCTAGAAGGCCCAGTCTAGGGTGGCTGATTTAATGAGGCAGGATATTCTAACCTGCCCTTAGACAACAAGATCTAATATGTATATATATAGTGCTTGATAACTTTTTAAATGTCCAGGAGAAAGATAATTTCTAGACTACCATTATTGTGGTCCCATGTTCATTATACATTTGTGTTATTCTCAAAGCCATGCTTATGATTTTTTTTTTTTTTTAACTATGATTATTTTGGATATAGGTCAATATTGTTGTGCAACAGCATGGATATGAGGTTTAAAGAGATGTATAATCTATTGAACTTTGTAATATGTTTTTTTCTGTTGGCTTAGCTGCTTATTCTTTTGATATAAATTAATTAACTTGAATAAAAATTCTATCAGGTGGTTTATATTTTAATATCATGCACTTTACTCATTAATGTTGACTTAGTCAGCACTCAGAAAACAAATACAGTAAATTCCCCTACGAGGACTCTCTATTGCCGGATAAGTGTAGTTGCCGGTTAATCAGGAGTTCCCCCAAAAAAGGGTCTACACAACCCTTAACCCCCCCCAAAAAAACTCAAAATGCCTTTAAAAAGGCATTAGCACTTAAACTGGACCATTTAGGCCAAGAAAAAAACATTTTGAAAAAAAGTTAGTATTTTTTTCTCGAACTGCCGGATATTGTCAGTTATGCTGGTGTAGCGTGAGTTTCTGTAAAATGGGGAATTGATGCCGGTGCCGGTTGCTTGAGAGTGCCGGTTGGTTAGGTGCCGGATAACCGGGATTTTACTGCAGTACGCAATTGTGACTTTTCCATTTGATATAGAATGTTTTGTATTAAAAACAGGTTTATCACATATATAGTTGTGAGCGTACGGGTCGTTGCTCACGCTTGCGGGCTTGCGTAGCGAGCCCGCAAGAACTGCGTCCCTCGCGAAGCGAGGGACGCAGTTCCCCGCAAATGCGGGTCCTCGCGAAGCAAGGGCCCGCATTTGCGGTGATGGAGCATCCCAACGTCCCCGCAAATGCGGATCCTCGCGAAGCGAGGTTCCGCATTTGCGGAGGTGGAGGCTCAACGTCGGCTGTGTTAACACACACTTACACACACACGACTTTTTAACAGAATAAACCCAACCGCCCAGCCAACAAAAACCCAACAACGTCCCCGCAAATGCGGATCCTCGCGAAGCGAGGGTCCGCATTTGCTGTGGTGGGAGCATCCCAACATCGGCTGTGTTAACACACACAAAACAGTAAAAAAGGCCCTTCACACGCTCTTAACACACATACGCACGACTTAGAAACAAATACACTGCGTCGTACACGTAAAAGCTAACCGCGTCTATCGCAAAAAAATACGGCAACATCGCAACAAAATACGGCCGCATCGGAAAACAATACGGCCGCGAAAGACCCATTCCAACCGCCGCGCATCAAAACATCACAAACACAAGAAATAAACACAACAAACACATAAAAAGCTTACTTACAGCACGGGGGGCATCCGGCACCTCCAAAAGTTCATTTACACGTCCATTTAAGTCCAAAACAAAGAGTTTAAACGGCCGAAAATCGGCTAAGCGAGAGAAAAAATGGCCGCCGAACAAAACGAAAACGAGGCTCCAGACGTAACTACAGTACACTTACTCGCAATAATGAAACACATACTATGCGGAACGGATCACACTCATATTAAACACCATTTTAACCACTACTACGCACAAAATGGCGGATAGAACGCAAATTGTAAGCTGGAACGCAAATAGCGCATGCGTATTGCGTTCTAACGGTCTAACTTTCCAGAATGTTCTACAAGTTTATAAATACTGCCTATTTCACAGAGAAAAATACATTTCTCCTCAGGTGATGAACAGAGTGACTTCAGACATAACTGCTGCTAAAACTTGAGAAGATAATTCTTTCCTAATTTACTACTTTACACTGTGCAAATTACAACTGAGAGGTAAGCTATAATATATTACATTTTATTATCAAGACAGGACATCAAAAAAAAAAATTAAATAAAAAAAAGAGGTTTATGTATAATGACATGTGACACGCACATTTATGTGTATAATGTATACTGACATGTGACACGCACATTTATGTGTATAATGTATACTGACATGTGACACGCACATTTATGCGTATAATGTATAGTGACATGTGACACGCACATTTATGTGTATTGCCCCTGCAACAAAATTATCTTAAAACAAACTAATTAAACAACTACATTTAAATTACATTAGAAAAAAATAAGTTGGGACTATTAAAATATGAGTCATGTATACTGATATGTGACACGCACATATATGTGTATCATCTATAGTCACATGTCACACACACATTTATGTATGTTGGCCAAAAATAAAAATAAGGTTAATTTAACAATTAAAATATGATTCATGTATAGTGATATGTCACACGCACACAAAAAAATTACTTTCAACTATGGAAATGTGCTTCATGTATGTGACATATGTGTGTAGCCCCCACCAAAAAATAATGCTAATTGAAAATAATTACAGAAGTATATTTCAATGAAATTAATTTACTGCAATTCAATAGATCACCTAAAGCTCAATCTTTCTACTTTTTTTAATATTCAAACAGACTCTGCATCAACAGCGTCTCTCAACAATTTGCACCGTGCATTGTGAAGCACAATCCCTTTTAAAGAACACCAACAAAGAAGAAGAGGTAAGATACAAAAATACTTTAAATGCTGAAAAGGCCATGCTTTTAAATACAAATAAAAAATTCTATAATTCACTATTTCACTTTATTTTTCAAACAGACACTACAAGAAGACCGGCGGATTAAGATTGGCAGGAGGGGACCCTCTGTCATTCCACAGTTCAATCAAGGTAAAGTATTAAGTATAAAAAAGAACCGAACCATGAGCCTTATTCAATTGTGAGTTGGCCAATTGAATAGGGCTCTATATAAGCACATAACAGATTTTTTAGACAGACATTTTTAGTTACTGAACTTCGATACTAAATCAAGGTCTTCACTAACTCAAAACTTCTGTCAAAAAATATTTTATGTGCTTATATAGAGCCCTATTCAATTGGTCAAAACGTAATTGATTCAGGACCTAAATATGTTTAATGGCCGAGGGCCTCATTCAAATGTGATTTGCCCATTTCAATAGGGCTCTATATAAGCACAGAGCATATTTTTTAACAGAAGTTTTTAGTTAAAAACTTCTGTAAAAAAAGATGCTCTGTGCTCATATTGAGCCAAATTCCATTGCGAAAAACCAAATTCAATGAGGCCCTCACAATATAACAAATCCAGCAACCAAAGGCCCTCATTCAATTGATATTTTGGACAATTCAATAGGGCTCGAAATAAGCACATTTAGAACCCTATTGAATTGGCCAAACTGCAATTGAATGAGGGCCAAAGGATGCAACATATGGTACACACAAACTGGTACACACAAAACAGGATTGTAACAAACACATAGCAAACTACATTTAGATTCTTATTTAATGTTTAACAACCTATAAGCCTTAGAAAGAAGCCTAAATAAGCATACCAACAGTGGTGCGCACCAAATAGGATTGTATGAAAACTCACACAAACACATAGCAAACTACATTTAGATTCTTATTTTATGTTTAACAACCTATTAGCATTACAAAACAACATTAATAAGCATACCAACAGTGGTGTGCACCAAACAGGATTGTATGAAAACTCACACAAACACATAGCAAACTACATTTACATTCTTATTTTATGTGTAACAACCTATAAGCATTACAAAACAACATTAATAAGCATACCAACAGCGGTGCGCACCAAACAGGATTGTATGAAAACTCACACAAACACATAGCAAACTACATTTAGATTCTTATTTTATGTTTAACAACCTATAAGCCTTAGAAAGAAGCATAAATAAGCATACCAACAGTGGTGGGCACCAAGCAGGATTGTACGAAAACTCACACAAACACATAGCAAACTACATTTATATTCTTAATTTTATTTTTAACAACCTATAAGCCTTAGAAAGAAGCCTAAATAAGCATACCAACAGTGGTGCGCACCAAACAGGATTATACGAAAACTCACACAAACACATACCAAACTACATTTACATTCTTATTTTATGTGTAACAACCTATAAGCATTACAAAACAACATTAATAAGCATACCAACAGCGGTGCGCACCAAACAGGATTGTATGAAAACTCACACAAACACATAGCAAACTACATTTAGATTCTTATTTTATGTTTAACAACCTATAAGCCTTAGAAAGAAGCATAAATAAGCATACCAACAGTGGTGGGCACCAAGCAGGATTGTACGAAAACTCACACAAACACATAGCAAACTACATTTATATTCTTAATTTTATTTTTAACAACCTATAAGCCTTAGAAAGAAGCCTAAATAAGCATACCAACAGTGGTGCGCACCAAACAGGATTATACGAAAACTCACACAAACACATACCAAACTACATTTACATTCTTATTTTATGTTTAACAACCTATAAGCATTACAAAACAACATTAATAAGCATACCAACAGTGGTGCGCACCAAACAGGATTGTATGAAAACTCACACAAACACATAGCAAACTACATTTAGATTCTTATTTTATGTTTAACAACCTATAAGCCTTAGAAAGAAGCATAAATAAGCATACCAACAGTGGTGGGCACCAAACAGGATTGTACGAAAACTCACACAAACACATAGCAAACTACATTTATATTCTTAATTTTATGTTTAACAACCTATAAGCCTTAGAAAGAAGCCTAAATAAGCATACCAACAGCGGTGCGCACCAAAAAGGATTGTACGAAAACTCACACAAACACATACCAAACTACATTTATAGTCTTATTTTATGTTTAACAATCTATAAGCCTTAGAAAAAGGCCTAAATAAGCATACCAAAAGTGGTGGGCACCAAACGGGATTGTAGAAAAACACAGAAATAATGTCATTTTTTAGTTCATACAAATACATTCAAATAAAATTACATTTTCATTTTTATTTTATAACAGATACTGCGTCAAGAACATCGGACCAGGAGTTTCAACTGAGGACCAGACCAGCGGACGAGGACTTTCAACAGAGGACCAGACCATTGGACGAGGACTTTCAACAGAGGACTACACCATCGGACGAGGACTTTCAACAGAGGACTACACCATCGGACGAGGACTTTCAACAGAGGACCAGACGATTGGACGAGGACTTTCAACACAGGACCAGACCATCAGACGAAGGCTTTCAACACAGGACCAACAAAGATTCTGCTTCAAATCAAACTTTACCAAGGTACAGTATAACAAGTAAAAAAAGAGAAAAATTAATTAATATTCTTCTTTAATGTTTAACCACCTATAAGCCTTAGAAAAAAGCCTACAGAAGCATACCAAAATTGCGGCGCACCAAAAAGGATTGTAGAAAAACACAGAAATAATGGCATTTTTTCATTAATACAAAGACATTCAAATAACATAACATTTTCATTTTTATTTTATAACAGATACTGCGTCAAGAACATCGGAACAGGAGTTGGAACTGAGGACCACACCAGAGGACGAGGACTTTCAACAGAGGACTACACCATCGGACGAGGACTTTCAACACAGGACCAGACCATCGGACGAAGGCTTTCAACACAGGACCAACAAAGAATTTTGCTTGAAATCAAACTTCAACCAAGGTACAGTATAAAAAGTAATATCTATCATCTATCTCTTATTTGTCTTTTAGGGCCAATAATCTTTAACAGTAAATACAAACTTCAATGTAAACTTAAAAAATAAATTGGCATAGTCCAAAAAAGTCTAAAAACACAGAATCTATACAATTTGTCATTGTAACATTCCAGTCCTAAACCCTAATTTAATTGCCATTTGACAAATTGAATAGTGCTGTAAATAAGGACATAACATCTTTTTGAAAATACCTTTTTAGTTACTGAAACACTTGCTTTTGGATACATGTTTAATAAATAAAAACTTCTTTAAATAATTATCTGATGGCCTTATTTAGACTTTTATTCAATTGACCGCATTGAAATTGATTAAGTATAAAATGTTAACACACTATTGATAACTATTTGTCATGAAAAACAACTTAACATCTCAAAATAAACTAATGGTACATTATTTTATTTTTACAGATTAACATGGCTGATAACGAGAGTAAACAAGAAAAGAAAAGACGCCAAGCTAGAGAACGACGACAGAGAGCAGACAGCCAGCAGACACCGGAGAAGAAGGAAATTCGACGAGAAAAAGAACGCAAAAGAATTGCAAGCAAAAGACTGTCACTTGCAGAAATTAAAGATATGTCAAAAAAATCAACAAAGAAAATAAAGCATTTACAACCTGTTGCTCAAACATCAGATGACATTTTACCAGAAAAAATACAAGAGATACCAAAAAAAGCAACAAAGAAAACAAAGCATTTAGAACCGTTTCATGAAACATTACATGACATTTTACCTCAAACAATACAACATATACCAAGAAAAGCAACGAAAAAAACAAAACATTTAGAACCTGTTGTTGAAACATTATATGACATTTTACCTGATGAATATGAAAGTCAAAATCCTATATGCTTTGCAAATTGTCCTCTACTCAAGTCTTTAGCAGTAGAGGTTCATAGTTGTGGGGACATGACTACTCAATGTCAGTTTTGTGAGGCTTATTATTTTAAACAGGAGAGACCCAGAGATGGACAATTTATTAGTTGCTGTCAAAAAGGCAAGTTCAAACTTCCAGAAAGGAAAGAATTTCCAATTTATTTACAAAATATTATGACTGAACCTACTTTTCCAAACTACAAAAATTTTAAGACAAACATAAGATCCTACAATAGTGCCATATCCTTTGCATCCATGGGGGCAACATTAGCTGCAAATGTACCAGGACATGGTCCTTACTGTTTTAAAGTCCAAGGACAAATTTATCATCGCACTTCCCATTTACATCCAGAGGAAGGAAATAAAAGAAAATTCGCTCAACTATATGTCCTAGATACAATGGAAGCTGTTGACCAACGTATGCAGATGGAAGAAAATAAAAAATGCTTACCCAGTGTTTTCATAGAGCTAAATAACATTATGGACAACAATCCCTACAGTAAAGCTTATAAAAAATTGGCAGAAGTAGAAAATGAACAACTACTTCATGCACAAACACATCAATTACCAATGCCGAAGGTTAATATGGTGCTTAAAAGAGACAGACATACTGATAAACGTCGTTATAACTTGCCAACATCAAATGAGGTTGCAATGGTGTTTAAGAATGATGAAGGAGAACCACCATTTCAAAGAGACATTCGAATATATCCTAGAAATGAGGACCAACCGTTTATTAATATGAGTATCTTAAGTCCAAATTTAGATCCAATGACATATCCCATCTTTTTCCCACACGGAGAAGCAGGTTGGCAACCAAAATTAACTCTTCCCAGTTACCCAAATGCTAAAGCCAGAATCCGAAATAATGTTTCTATGCTTGAATTTAAAGTAGCTCAAATTGCCATTCGCAATGTATTTAATCCAATTTTATGTGGTGGGAAACTAACACAACAATGGATTATTGATTCATATTTACAAGTTGAGGCAAATAATTTAAACTTTATCAAATATCAACAAGATAAACTCTGTGTAGAACAATATTCTGGATTAATGGACTATGTTGCTGACGTGGCTACAAGCAGAGACATGACAGCTGGCAAAGCCATCATTTTACCATCTTCCTTTCAAGGATCTCCTCGGAATATGAGAGAAAGATACAATGATGCTATGGCTATTGTCACTAAATTTGGCAAACCCGATTTATTTGTGACATTTACATGTAATCCACAATGGCCAGAAATCACACAAAATCTACTTCTTGGACAAAGTGCTTCTGATCGACCAGATTTAGTAGCCAGAGTTTTTAAGATTAAATTAAATGAATTAATACGTGACTTCACTATAAATCAGTTATTTGGCAAATGTCTTGCTTATGTATATACCATTGAATTTCAAAAAAGAGGCCTTCCACATGCACATCTTCTAATAATACTTCAAGAAAAAGATAAATTAGATACTTCAGACAAAGTGGATGCAGTCATTGTTGCTGAACTACATGGTAGACTATATGAGATTGTTACTCATCGCATGATTCATGGACCCTGTGGTGACCTTAATCCACAATCACCATGTATGGAAAATAATAAATGTTCCAAAGAATTTCCAAAAGATTATAGAGACAAAACCTATGCCAATTGTGATGGATATCCACTTTATAAAAGAAGAGAAGGAGATAGTGCCATTATTCGTGGAAAAAAAGTGGACAATAGATATGTTGTACCCTACAATCCACATTTACTCATGAAGTACAACGCCCACATCAACGTAGAAGCCTGCACTTCCATCAAATCCATTAAATATGTCTACAAATATATTTACAAAGGTTACGATGCAGCTACTGTAGTCGTCAAAAGTGCAGACAACCCTGAAAGTAGTGAGTTAGTACATGATGAACTTGCATCTCATGTAGATGCTCGCTATGTCAGTGCGCCAGAAGCTATGTGGCGGCTTTTAAAATTTTAAATGCATGATAGATCACATGCAGTATATAGGTTAGCAGTACATTTGCCACAACGACATTTAGTCTATTTCCATGCTGGAAATGAAATGAATGCATTGGCCCAAAGTGAAGATCGTCACACTACACTAACTGCATGGTTTGCATTAAATTCCACTGATGCTGAAGCAACACAATACTTATATATTGAAATTCCATATCACTATGTTTTTGTGAATGGATTATGGAGACCAAGAAAAACCAGAGGCAATAAAATTATTCCAAGAATTTACACAGTCAGTCCAAGAGATGTTGAACGTTTTTGCTTACGGATATTACTTTTAAATGTTCCTGGAGCACAAAGTTTTGAACACTTAAGAACTGTTAATGACATTGTATATGAATCCTTCCATTTAGCTGCAAGACATAGAAACTTACTCGCTGATGATACAGAGTGGGAAAGATGTTTAGAAGAAGCAGCACAATGTCAAATGCCACGACAGATGAGAGAACAATTTGCTTTTATTTGTATCTTCTCAAATGCTCCAAATGCATTAGCTTTGTGGGAGACTTTTAAAAGTAATATGGCTGAAGACTTTATGCGACGATACAATGAACCCATTGCACACTTAAAAGCGTTAATGGAAATCCAAGAAGTCTTTTTAACTCATGGATTAAGTTGTGCAAGTTTTAATTTGCCTGATCCAGGTCTTATAGATGACATTAACTTTGAAGACTATGACATTCAACTACAAGCAGAAAGAACAGAAGAAAGACTTGCAACTTTAAATACACTACAATTGCAAGCATTTCATGCCATTAAAAATGCTATAGATGATGACATGGTGACAGAGCGTTATTTCTATCTTGATGGACCTGGCGGATCAGGAAAAACATATTTGTACAATTTATTAATGAGTTCAGTACGAGCACAAGGAAAAATAGCAATGGCGTTTGCCACTACTGGAATTGCTGCACTTTTATTAGAAGGTGGAAGAACTGTTCATAGTGGATTTAAACTGCCAGTGCCTATTTTAGAAAATTCTGTGTCAGATATTCCCATGACATACTTACAAGCAAAGAAATTGAAGAAATGTAAATTAATTATAATAGATGAGGCCACAATGATGTCATGCTATGCCCTCCAATGTATTGACCGTTTGCTTCGTGAAGTCATGGAGAATATTTTTCCATTTGGTGGAAAGGTAATGTTGTTGGGTGGCGATTTTAGACAAACATTACCTGTCGTTGTACATGGAAATCGAACTGACATTATCGAAACATGTATAAAGTCAAGTACAGTATGGAAACATTTTACCCATCTTCAACTGCAACAAAATATGAGATCAGAAGGCCAAACTGATTTCAATGATTGGCTTATTAAAATTGGAGAAGGCAGAACAGAAAAAATACTACATTTACCTGACGACACTGTAGAGATCCCACCTCATATGATTTGTCAACAAGATATTATATCGGCTATATTTGAAGGGAGCATAAATAACGAAGAATATTCCGAGCTTGACAACCAAGTCATACTGACGTGTAAAAATAAAGATGCATTAATCCTCAATAATGAAATCTTAAAAAAAATTAATTCACCACAAAGAAATTATCACAGTGCTGATTCTGTACTTGCTGATGACAATGAAAGTCAAGCTAACTTTTCAACTGAATTCATAAACTCTTTAACTCCTTCTGGAATGCCACCACATATTTTGCAGCTAAAGAAAGGTGCAATTATCATGTTACTGCGAAATATGAACCCCAAAAAAGGCCTTTGCAATGGCACAAGATTAATTGTTCAACAATTAAAGGACCATTTTATAGATGCTGAAATTTTAACTGGGACCCATAAAGGAGAGAGAGTTTTCATACCAAGAATAGATTTAGCACCAAGTGAAAGTAGTCTCCCTTTTATACTTCAAAGAAGACAATTTCCCATTATTATGGAATTTGCCATGACAATTAATAAATCACAAGGTCAAACTTTCAAATCTGTGGGTATTTTCTTGGAAGAACCAGTTTTTGCACATGGTCAATTGTACGTTGCGCTGTCACGGTGCAAAAATCCACAGGCTATTAAAGTTTACATTAAAAACAATGAAAGTCAAGGTGATTTATTAGAAGATGGACGTATTTTTACAAAAAACATTGTCTACTATGAAGTACTATAACTTTGAAGGATACAAATTAAAGATGCCAAGATTTTTTAAAAGCATTGCAAAATACATAACAATTGGTTGTTTAATTCAGTCATAATTAATGGAAGTCATGTTTATGAATGATTCGCCTCACAAAATACTTGCCTTGCATTGTTAGTAAAAATTATGTTAAAATGTTAAGTCACTATGTTAATGTTTCTAATGTTACAAAAAATATATTTTCAAGTTATTTCATTCAACAGATTACAAAGTGGATGTTAAGAGGTCAAGCACCTTTTAAGTCACAATGTAAATATTGTCTGTTATCTTAAGATTACTACCTACATTAATGTTTATCGCCAGTTTATGTGCTCAGTAATAAATTACTTTAATTACGTACGTTTTAAGAAGAGTTTTACTGTATGCCTTCCTCTACATTCAATGTATATTCAAGTTAACAATTATTGTGATAGAAACTGAATTTTAATACTGATTAATTTAAATGTCAATTGTTTTTACATTCAAATGTTAATACTTTTAATAAAACATTAGGTTACAAAATGTATTCACTATGTTCCTGTTTATAATGTTCAAAATTATACCAATGTTTTGTCAACTTCTAAACTTACATAAAAAATAAAGTTCAAGTTTAAAAATATATACTTTGAAGGTTATTGCTTACATATATTTTAAACTTCATGTTAAAATTTGCGACGTTTAAAGAAGGCTTTTTACTTTTTGCTTTCCTATTCATTCAATGTATATTAAAGTTAACAATTCTTCAGATACTAATTACATTTTAAAAAACCATTACATCAACATTTTACAAAAATACACGTTCATATTAAAATACTTACAAGTGTCAAAAATATATGTTAATAACTAAACAACTTGACAAACATATACATCACATTGCCGTCATTTTTTGACGGGCAAGTCGCTAGTTAAAAATAATCAGTATCTGCTTTAGTAAGTAAAACGTGAATGTTTGTATTGATTTTTAATACATACATGTGATGTTCTGAGATTTTTTTCCATTGGTGTAAATAGCGGTGCACTGTATTTTTGTGCCTTGATCCTCGTATGAATGACTAGATGTTAATTCTGAGTCAACTCTCCAGTACCCTTTTTTGAGGTCTGTATAACGTTTCCTGACAGGGTGATCAGCCTTGTTCCATTGGAGAGATGGAGGATTGGAAGGACATGTGTAGTCTGCATAGCATATGAAAGATTTAGGACTTCCTTTAGTCGTTCTTCCATGCATTACAAGCTTTGGTTTATCTGGAATATCTAAAGAGGTAAATATTAGAATGTAACATATTATTCAATCTCAAGCATGTGCACCATATTAAGTAATTTCTACCTTATGAGATGCTTTAGTTTTTTCCTTTGTATATACTTGTACAAATCATGAATGAAGATCACAACTAGTTTACAATATTTATAGTCAACATAGCATATGCTAAACATTTAATTAGCAAGCAAGTAAATCTTAAAGAGTTCTTATGTGATCTGGATTGGCTGTCCGTTCAGCATTGCTTGACGCAGCTTGAGTGAGATCAGTAACTAGAATATGCTAAACCACTAATTAAATACCCCTATCTTCTCCATGCTTAATGAGTACCTGATTTGAGATCTGTAGGCGTTATCACCAGGGCCATGATCAGAAGGGGTGTAAAAGCTAGGGCCTCAAGCATTAAACTCCTCCTAAGGGCAGTATATAACAATTTGGCTGCAAAGAATGAGTAATGAGATCTGAATATAAGAATCAGTTGTAGAGTGTTTGAATCAGGCAGTGGCTCAGTGATTTGCAACTACTTTTTTTATATACTAGCAATTAGACTAGCAGCAGAACAGATAGCATTGTAGGAATGGTGGTGGTAAATGATATGGGTTAAAATCCACATACAGGCCTATAAAGGCTATATATAGTTAAAATAATTAGTGTAACTTTTATGCCTACTTTTTAAAGCATAGTATGTTGGTGCAGTGGTAAGTGTATTATTTATAAGTATATCATGTTTTCATTGGTAACACATTGCTTCTAATCCAATTCCTTTCACTTTCTAACACACATATGCTTTATATATATTTTTTACCTTGCTTTAGACAGTCAAATGTAAACACAAATGTACTTTTTATTTACTATATATATATATATATATATATATATATATATATATATATATAAATATATAGTTGGGACTGTGAAATAATGAATTCAGTGAGGGACAGAAAACCGTAGAAAGGGTTATCAGTAAGGCAATTAAATATATTGCTGTCAGTGAGACGTTTGATAGGTTTAAGAGGACTTTAAGAAACAGCTTAATCAGAGGTGCTGAAATGAAAGTTACTTTTAGACATTGAGCTTAAAATAAGTTAAACTGAACTGAAGTAGGTTTTAAGGTATTGAGGTGATGATGTAAGCCAGATCTGTAAAAGGCAGCAAAGGCTAAGAGTAGTGGAGCATTATATTGTAGGTATGAAAGATGATGGTTACTGGTGAAGTTGTAAAAGGTGTCCATAATAATATGTTTTCTTTTAAAGTAATGTGAGGCTTTCAGACATAATTGGCTATGCTTGATGAAGAAGCGTTTCTAGAGAGTGACAGCTTGAATATAAGGTCGGGGTTGAATGATTGTGAATCCTGGGAGTACCAAGGACAATTCCTTGACTTGGGTGTCAAGCTGGCAAAGGAGCAGTAAATGATGAAGCTTGCTCAGGATTTACCAGACATTTCTCAAGAGTAATTATCATTCGATGTTGGATTTGCTCGTTGGGGTGCTTTTGCCCTGACAGTCTGCATGATGAAGTCAATAAAACTCCATTTCACTTGCTGAAGCAGTGTATGGGGTACCGCTGTCATTTAGCTCTTAAATTAATCTTAGGAGCAATCCGAAGCGCAGCAAGAAATGGCTTCAGGCCAGGGAAGTGAGAGATGATGCGGCCTAGGACTGAATACTTTTGGCATGAGACTAAATCTGGTTAGCCATAGCAAGATGAGTGATTTGTTTGAAAGGAATTTATAATTTGTATCACATGGTTAAAAGTTGATGGAACCACTTGTTAACCAATTATTGATAGCAAACTCTTAGGTGCCAAAGTAAACAACATAAGCATGCCAACAGAAAATGTTGGCCGAAAAGAAACAGAGACAATACGAGATGCGTGTTTAGTGACTGCTATATATCTACATGAGAAGAGGACTTTTTAATAATGGATTGGTGCATGAACCATGGTGTGATGAAAGTGCACTCTCTGTTGCTGGATTATGAATTATGAAAGTGTGATGATTCCATACATGAATAACTGGCTAGGCATTGCATACTTAAAGTAACAATAGGGGAGGTAAAAAAACAAGAAGGGTGGTAGATGACAGAGTTTGTACTAAAGTAGTTGATAGAAAGGGAATAGCAGGATATAGCTAGTGAGTATCCTTTGCAAAGAGACGCAAGGTTGGTCAAGTAATAATTGGATAGCTTTGGCCAGTCACTGACTGATTTTCCATTCAGTGTGCATTAAAATGGCGACAGTAGATTTTATGTTAGCCTTGTGGCAAAACGCACAAACGTGTTGCAATCGGTAGCTACCGAAACGGCATCCTTTTGTGGTTAAGTTATTTCGAATTGGGGTCGTCCCAAGAGAAGGTTCTGGCCTTTTTAGGTGATCATTAGTCAGGCAGGTAATTGGTGCAGCTTCCATTGTGATACTGAAGGTGGGAGGTGAGCTTGAAGTAGAAGGGAAATTACATATGGACAGAAATTTGAGGTGTAGAGAGGTGACTGGCATCACTGTTGATTATATCCCAGGGACGTAGCAGCTAAATGATCAGGGTCTAAAGTGGACCAATTGATGCAATAATTGAATTTTACTCAGAGCATTCGTGGCTTTGGCAGAGAATGAGCGGTGATAGTCTTAGTAAACAAACTACAGTAGAGGTAGGCCAGAGGTAGGCCAAATGGTCAGATGGTGTCATCCATCTCTTGGCATCTTAGTAGACAAGCCATGCAAATGACACCCCTAAACATGCTGAACCCAAAGACAAATGCTGGCATGGTCAGCTTTCGATTTAGGTGTTGTATCTTTCGACTTAGCTTTGACTGAAAACGTCACCCTGTGATATTGTCTTGTCAGACAATTGATTGTATGATATGGACACACAAGGATCATGTATTTTCCCTTGAGGATGTCCTTCCTCATAAGTGGTGAAATAAAGTGTGAAGGCACTGTTGGAACCAAAGACTTTTCACATTGACTTGGCTGTGGAGCTGGTGGACGAACTGTAGATAAAAAACAGAATATTTATAGACGTAGACGTTGCTTGAGCTCTTGGCATTGCTGGTTGGGATATTGTTGCCCTGATTGTTGGAGGGGACATCCAGAGTAAAGTAATCGATGCAACTCCATTTTCTTGTGCATGCTGGAGATGGGATACTATGGTCATTTAGCTCCTAAATTGATTTTGGTGACCATCCGGAGGTACAGGTAGGAATGACTTCCGGGAGATGATCTGGCTTGAGACGTAATGTTATCAACATCAGACAAACTCTTTTCAGTCATTGCATAATGACTGATTTGTCTAAAAGGAAAAAATTATTATTATTCACATGATATAAAGGTAATGAAGCGACTTGTGCAAGATGTTGGTGGTAAGGACTTGAGAGATAAATGATCTTTTACAGAAACTTGGATTGTCCCATGGTTGTATAGTACAATTAACATAATGAAGGTAAAGGCTAGTGGCTAATAAATGGTAAGCTGAAATCAAGCGAGTTGTGTACGTGGTGGTGCTAAAAACTGTAAACCAAAACAAGGAAGTCCATGCTTCAGACACTGATGAGGGCCACGATATTGAATAAATGGAGTGTAGGCAAGTAATGGTGGTGGAACCTGTACATGAGAAATGCCAAACAAGGATGGCAAGCAAAGAGATATTGAGACAATACAAGATGCATGTCTTGACCACTGAGTTTCTAGGTGAACACAGGATTTGGGTGACAGATGGGCATATGCGCATGCACCACAGTGTGGTGAAAGTGTCGCCTATATGGCGGGTTTATGATTCATGGAGGAGTGACAATTCCAAACACAGTCAATTGGTTAGGCATTTTATACTTCGCAAGTGAGGTAAGGATAAAGAGGGTGGTAGATGATGAAGTGAAACCAAAAGTAGTGTGTAGATGGTGGATGGCGAGGGATGTCTACAGAGGTTCTTGGAATAGAATTGTTAGTAAGGAGAGTCATGTGTTAATGTGAGGGTGCGTATTCCTTTAAGAAGCAACAGTAAGCAGCTATGACAGGCTTTAGCAGGAGACAAAGTCCTTTAGTGGAAGTAGGGAGCAAAATAAGTTTGCTGTCTTTAAGAGGCAGTGCTATGTGCTTATGACAGCCGGTACTAGGAGAAAAAGTCCTTTATGTGAAGCAGAGCAAAAATGAATGTGGAGATGCTTATACTTTTAAGAAGCAACGCTAAGCAGCTGTAACAGGCTTAACTTCCTACTAGCGTCTGGAGGGTGCAGCTTCACTAAAGAAGCAGAAGTCTGATGTGACTGGCGAAGTCTCGTGAGAGATCAGAGTTGGAAGACTGCACAGAATAGTGCTACACAAGTGAGAATGAAAAGGCAAAAATATGAGCCAGGAGAGCTTGGAAAAAAGCGTGAAAAGGGAGACACGGAGGAACCAAGGACAAGGCAAGCAGAAGGGAGGAAAGCAAGAGAGGCCGAAAATGGGGAGAGGAACAGGGAGAAGAGAGGCAGACAGAAAGGGTCTGCAACAGAAGCAGCAGTACAGGTGGTGGCATGGGGTGAAGTTGGCACCAGGGGAAGAGAAACATAAACAAGAGGCAGGGAGAAAAAGGGGTAATGGGAGAAATGCAGAGGAACACTGCATGGAGGAGGAGAAAGAAGGAGAGGGGACGCCGATATGAAGAGACCCGCTGGGGAGAGCAAAACAATGAAAGAAACACAAACTAATAGTGAACAGCACGACACGGATGAGCGGGAAAACAGCACGACAATGACAAGCAAGCTTGGTATGAGACTTCGTGCACGGATGTAGGGTTTGTGGCAGGTTTGTAATGGGCCCATGGGGAGAGGGTCCATACCACAATTCCAGGTACAAATCTGGATGTATATATATATATATATATATATATATATATATATATATATATATATTTATATTTACTTATGAAGAGTGAGGTAGCCGTGAATGTCCAGTAATCTAGATGAATAATCAGAGTATTGCAGTATATAGTGATACCTTTTTATTGGACAAACATATTCATAGTTTTCACGACGAGCTTTCGAGAGATGATCTTCTCGTTATCAAGTCAAAAGCAATACTGATAAAAATATGGGAGAAGTACAAAAAGTGGACAGAATAAAAGAGGGAAAAAAATGGAAAAATCTCTGCCCAATGAATTTGTTTTCCATTTTTGCCCCTCTTATATTCTGTCCACTTTTTTTTACTTCTCCCATATTTTTAGCAATATTGCTTTTTGACTTGATAAAGAGAGGATCATCTCTCGAAAGTTTGTCATGAAAACTATGAAAAATATGTTTGTCCAACAAAAAATGTATGACTTTATTCTGCAATACTCTGATTATTTTATATATATATATATATATATATATATATATATATATATATATATATATATATATATATATATATATATATATATATATATATATATATATATATATATATGTATATGTATATGTATATGTATATGTATATGTATATGTATATATATATATATATATATATATATATATATATATATATATATATATATATATATATGTGATAGTATGATAACAAAAATACAAGTGGAAGGTGGGGAAAGTGAACCTATGATTTACCAATAAAAAATGTTTAACACAGAACATTTACCATTACACCAACACACTGTTATAAAAGACAGCATGTTTTTTTCTAAACAGAAACATATTACTATCAAACTATCAAAAATTCTCCAAAAATCTTCTTTCTATTCTCTGCTTAGAAACATATTTACAATATGTGTCAGTGTTATTAAATCAATATCAGATGAAGGAAAACTACATTTATATACACAAGGATACAGTCTAAAATATGTTGCAAATATATAGTGAATTATGTTGTGTTGACAGCAAATGTATCATTTTATAGACACCTAATATTAATTTACCACCCTACACTTTGTTCAAAGCCTACAATCTTGTATATTCAGGAAAAGTATGCATGAAATTCTTTCAACATTTTTGATTATTGCTGTTTTTGTTGAGTCTTTCTAATATTTTTTAAGAATAATTACCTGTTGTGGAAAGTCGAATTAGTTTGCTCTCAATGGCATGTGCATTTATTTTCTCATCTATTCCAGGAAACAAGTCACTGGAATCCTCTCCTGTCACATTGTTTATCCTCAGGGTACAGCTGTTTGTTTGACTTCTCACCAGAGATGTGCGGCCTCTGTATTTTATGTGGACTGATGAGGAATCTTTGCTGTTTAAAATTTCAAAATGTCCAGTTGTGGAGAACCGGTACCATACGACATGGTAATTTACAGAATCATTGGGATGAGTAAACAAACAGGGGATCTCAACACAGGAACCAGTCAATGCTTTAATATGGAAAGGGAAGGAAAAACTCCATTTCTGACCATTTGACTCTGAAAACAGACCTGAAAGATAACAGCCAAGTTACCCCAAATCTTACTTTCAATAAAATACATAAATATTGATCAACATACTACATTTCTGATTATCGACTCAGATGTTTTCTTCCCTTCTAAGCACATTCAGAAGACAGCAATTATGCAGCAAGTAAAATGTGACATTTTACCTTGAGCAACAATGAAGAGGAACATCTCCATGATAAAGTGAGCCATTGGAATTGTTCGATTTGCTTCTTTATGTGATAGTATTTTGCCTGTAGCAAAAACATATAGAAAAATAAAATCTTCAGATAGTGCTCTGTAACTTGATACAGATTACAAACCAGTTGCATTTTTATACATGCATTAAAATGAAATGTTAAATAATAATAGTGTTGGATGAAGCCTTTAATCAAATATTCTCCTGCTCCATTACAAACATTGTTCATGACTTAACACATATGAGAGGTGGGCCACATTGGTGTTGATACATTTATTATTTATTCTTTTCTTGCTAACAAAACTCACAGCAATGGAATTTGTAAAGGACCACTGTGGTTAAAATGGTTAAATATGGTCTTTTGAACGACTAAAATTAATAATGGGCATTGACATTTTTCACTTTCATATGCAATTATTCCTTGCTGTAGGTTTCCATTCTCATTACTATGCTGTTTCTTGAAACTTCTGTTTCAAAAGGGAGCATCCTTGGGCCCTCATTCAATTGCAATTTGACTAATTGAATAAGGCTCTAAATAAGCACATAACATATTTTTTTTAAGAAGTTTTTGGTTAGTAAGCATCTATCCAAAAGCAAGGTTTTCACTAACTAAAAACTTCTCTAAAAAAAATATGCTATGAGCTTCTTATTGAAGCTGCCGCATTCGCTGGAAGCTATTGTTGATTCCGCGCCAGTATAATTCCATATACAATTAAAAATAGACTGTATTATTTGTTTTAACATTGTATAATTATGTTACTTATGTTCATGTGTAGATTGTCAAAATTGATATTTTAAATGTATCACCATAACAGTGCTTTAAATAATCTGAGCGCCGCCAGTGCATAGCAAAACGCATATACAGCATATGAATCGGTAATCAAGCAGCGGTTCTAATTTATTTATCACTTTGAAATAATCCAGTTTAAATCAAGTTATAGCATGAGTGGATATAATATTATCAGTACACTTTACACTTTTTGCCATACAGAGAAAATTAGCGTGCAATACATTTTTGGGTCTTGCTACTGAACTAGACATCGGTGACTATACAAAACATACAAAATACTGAAAGTGTTATACATTGTATAATAAATATGTAGGCACCCCACTCTTGTTCTGATCTTACCTGAAATATACTCCCCTTTACTCCACTTCAACACCTGTTTGAAATTCGTGGTTAATTCTGACTCCTCCAAAACTCCCCTCTACGAGGGGGTGAGAGAAGATTTGGAGAAAAGTGAGAGAAGTGAGAAGGAAAAAGAGAGGAGGGATAAACAAAGGGAGAAAAAGGAGGAGAAAAAGTGGAGGAGGGAAAGGAGATGGAGAGATGGAAAGAGATTGGGAGAAAATGGAGAATGTGAAAATGTAGGGAAAAGCATGAATGGGAGAGAAAGGATGGGAAAGAACAAAAAGGAAGGAAGAGAGGGAGAGGGGAAATGAGGCGGGGGAAAGAAACAGGCGATAAAAACAAAATGTGAGAAAAAGGAGGGATAAGAGAGCGACAAAAGGAGATGGTAAATTAGAGTGGTCAGAAGGGAGTGTGGAGATGGGGAGACAAGTGAGAATCGAGAGAAAAGAGGGAGAGAGAGGAGAATGGGAGTGGAAGGGAGAAAATGGGTGATGGGGAAAGAAAGCAGAGGTGAAGGGCATATGGAAGAAATTTAGAAGAAAACAGGAAAAGACTAAGAAGGGTGGGGAGTTAATTGAAGAAAGACTGAGCAAAGGAAATTGAAAAGGAAGGAAAAAAATAATAGTGGCGTTACAGGCCTTACCTCACTAAACAACAGAAATAAAATATTATATGAACACACTATTTTACAGAAACAAATACAAAACTCCATTACACTAAAGAAAAATAACCTACAAAAAACAATTCACTGCAGAAAAAAAAATTCCAATAAAAAAAAAAAATGATAGAAAAGTATTTTAATTGACAGAGTACACCAGGACCCTCTAAAGATCAGGGCCCCAGTGCAATGTTCTGCCACACTGGAGGTAGCTTTACCCCCAGCAGAGGTAGTAAAGAATGATAAAAACATGGCTAATGAATACTCACTTTCAAGCTGGCCATCATAAGCCTTCCTCTTGCTTGACTTTCTTCAATCCATTTCATCTTAAACACCACAGCTAGGCTCATATATCTCACTAGTCATTCCTTGTTGCCCCACTCTGCCAATCCCTTCAATGGCTTATCCATTATAAGTAAGTAATAAAAAATATCTGACAATTATCTATCAAACCTCAAGAACACTCTACTCTCGGCCACATCAAGTACATACACGGGT
This sequence comes from Discoglossus pictus, assembly GCA_027410445.1. Lineage (NCBI taxonomy): Eukaryota > Metazoa > Chordata > Amphibia > Anura > Alytidae > Discoglossus > Discoglossus pictus. Next base: position 219,510,784 of record CM050169.1, on the reverse strand, counting down.
ATGATAGCCCATAGTAACCTGTGGTATAGCATCTCAGCTCTTCATACGATTTACAGTAAAATCAATGTTTATTATTTTTTCTTTTTAATAATTTCATGATTTGTCTGCCTAATGGAAGCAACTGTTAAACTGTGCATGTGTGATCCCTAAACAATGCATGCAATACACTGTTTGTATGTGTAAAGGGGTGTTCAAGGCGTTGATTGCATAATGCTACATCACGCCCTGAAATGCCACGGGGTGCATGGTTTACGGAGCCGGCTTTCGGCCCGTAACTTGCAGGCTCCTTCAAATAAATAGCCCCGGAATCGGCGACGAACGGGAGCCCGCAGCACGCCTGCAGACATACAGCCTGTTTCCCGCAAGATGTGGGCTTGCAATTGAACGGGCTCACTGTGTATTTCTCTACATCTTTCTGTCAGATGCTCACAGCTACAAACACTCTCTGAACATCCACCTGTTTAGAAGAAGCATACCAGCTTGCTCCCTAATCTCCACTTTTCAACCAAGAGCATAAACACGTACTGTGCATGAATACTCCTGCACACCGGACCACTAACAAGGATTCCCCTCCCATTTTGTCATATACAAATCATATACAACCTTAACAAACTTAGGGCCCTATGTAAACTGCGGCATAGCTATAAATCAACTGCAGGATATCTTTTTCCCTATGTTATACCTTGATGTTAATCTTTTCACTCATAATATTATGTCTTGCAGCCCCCGTTCGTAAATATTTCCTTTGTTGCAAGAGATTTTGGAGTAGCGTGGACTGAAACCAAGCATTACGGATGAGAACAGGTCTAGTAGCCAATAGAAAATGAGAATGTCAGAAATATTATACTGAGTAAAAACAAGTACCGTAACTGCGGCAAGGCATCGTAAGACATTTAAATATAAATATATTATCTTTTGATTATTTTCCTTTTATAACATTAGATATACAGTATCTCACAAAAGTGAGTACACCCCTCACATTTTTGAAAATATTTTGTTTTATCTTTTCATGTGACAACACTGAAGAAATGACACTCTGCTACAATGTAAAGTAGTAAGTGTACAGCCTGTATAACAGTGTAAACGTGATGTCCCCTCAAAATAACTCAACACACAGCCATTAATGTCTAAACCATTGGCAACAAAAGTAAACACACCCCTAAGTGGAAATGTCCAAATTGAGCCCGAAGTGTCAATATTTTGTGTGACCACCATTATTTTCAAGCACTGCCTTAACCCTCATGGGCATGGAGTTCACCAGAGCTTCACAGGTTGCCACTGGCGTCCTCTTCCACTACTCCATAATGACATCACAGAGCTGGTGAATGTTAGAGACCTTGCACTCCCCCACCATCCATTTGAGGATGCCTCCCAGATGCTCAATAGGTTTTAAGTCTGGTGATATGCTTGGCCAGTCCATCACCTTTACCTTCAGCTTCTTTAGAAAGGCAGTGGTGATCTTAGAGGTGTGTTTGGGGTCGTTATCATGTTGGAATACTGCCCCGCGGCCCAGTCTCTGAAGGGAGGGGATCATGCTCTGCTTCAGTATGTCCCAGTACATGTTGGCATTCATAGTTCCCTCAATGAACTGTAGCTCCCCAGTGCTGGCAGAACTCGTGCAGGCCCTGACCACTCCCACCACCAAAAGTATGCATCTATACTGAGGAAAGGTAGTTGAAATATTCCCTAAATGACAGATAAATGGATAAGGCACAAAGAACACGAAAACACTGATATGAGATGAACCCCTCAGGTTGAACATAAACAGCTATGCAGAGAGAGTGGAGACAGCATCTAACATCATATATCAGGAATCAACACAACATATTATAGAAAACATATATACATAGATATATAGTTACAAAGTTACATAGTAATTGAGGTTGAAAAAATAATTGTAGCCCATCAAGTTCAACCTTTTAAGATCTCCTCTGATCTGTAGAGGATTAGTTGTTAAAAAAAAAAAAATGAAACTTTGCAAGTTGTCTCAAAAGGAAAAAAAATAATTCCTTCCTGACCCCAGATGCTGGCGATTGGATTTCTCCCTAGATCAATACTCCCTCTCTAATTAACCAGGATAACCCTGAATACCCTTTTTATTTAAAAATATATCCAATCCCTTTTTAAAGTTATTTATTGAATCCGCTGTCACCACCTCCATTGGTATAGAATTCCACAGATTAACCACCCTTACTGTGAAGAAACCTTTTCTTTCTTTAAGGTAGAATCATTTTACTTCTAACCTCAAAGGGTATCCTCATGTCAACTGAAAAACTCTTGGCACAAAAAGCTCCCTTGGCAAATCTTTATACTGACCCTGGATTTATTTATATAGGGTAATCATATACCCACCTGGAAGCCTGTTTTCTAGAGAAAGTAAGTTTAATTTGGTTAGTCTTTCTTCATAACTTAGCCCCTCCATTCCCCTTATTAGTTTTGTTTCCATTCTCTGTACTTTTCCCAGCTCTAAAATGTCCTTTTTATGAGGTGGTGTCCAAAACTGTACTCCATATTCCAAATGAGGGCATACTAGAGATTTGTATAGTGGCAGAATTATATTTGCTTCCCTTGCTTCTATACCCTTCTTAATAAATGCTAATATTTGATTTGCCTCTGCTGCTGCTGCTTGGCTTTTACAACTGTTACCTAGGTGGTTGTCCACAAATACTCCCAAATCCCTTTCAATATATTAAACCCCTAGATTTGTTTCATTAAGTATATAAATTGCATGGTTATTTTTCCTTCCCAGATGCATAACCTTACATTTATTTGTGATAAATCTCATCTGCCAATTAATTGCCCATTTCTCTCATTTATGCAAATCCCTTTGGGGGGAAAGTACATAATTTTCTTATTTAATTACCTTGCACAACTTTGTGTCATCTGCAAAAATGGAGACAGTACTTTCCAGTCCAACTTATAATAATGAGCCCCGAGGAACCCCACTTACCACATTAGTCCAATCTGAGTATGTTCCATTTGAAACAACCCTTTGCTTCCTGTCTTTTAGCCAGCTCTCTATCCAGGTGCATATACTTACTGCAATTCCTGTATCCCTTAGTTTGCACAATAGTCTCCCATGTGGCACTATATCAAAAGCCTTTGCAAAATCTAAAAAGACTACATCCACTGAGTTACCTTGATCCAAGTTCCTACTAACCTCCTCATAGAAACTAATTATATTTGTTTGACATTACCTATCCCTCATAAATCCATGTTGGCTCCTACTTTTAATCCTATTTGAATAGACATACTCTTTTATATTATCCCTTATTAACCCTTCTAAAAGCTTTCCCACCACAGAAGTGAGGCTTACAGGTTTATAATTCCCCAGATTTGTTCTTGCTCCCTTCTTAAATATCAGTATCAACTCTGCTTTTCTCCAGTCATCTGGTAGAGACTCTGTGTTGAGTGAATCTTGAAAAATTAGATATAATGGTTTGGCTATTACAGAACCCAGTTCCACCAGGACCTGGAGCTTTATTAACATTAATTTTTTTCCAACCTCTTTTGGATTTCTTCCTGCGTTAACCAATTATTTAGTGACCACTGGTACCTCCCTTGTATATACTGAAGAAAATAACCTATTTAGCTCACCTACCTTTTCCTTTTCACTAATTGTCAGATGGCCTGTTTCATATTGTAATGTCTATAGCTTCCTTCCTGGCCTTCTTCCCATTAATATATTTAAAAAATATTTTAGGGTTAGTTTTACTCTCCTTTGCAACTAACTGTTCATTTTCGATTTTAGCCAGTCTAATAGCCCTTTTGCAAGCCTTGTTGATCTCCTTTTACTTATGTAAAGCAGTCGTTGTCCCCTCTTGTTTGTATAATTTAAATGCTATTTTTTTACTCCTCATCTTCATCTTTAATTCATATTTGTTTATATTATATGTTTGGTCTGGGCCTGCATGAGTGCTGCTGGCACTGGGGAGCTACAGTTCATTGAGGGAACTATGAATGCCAACATGTTCTTTGACATTCTGAAGCAGAGCATGATCCTCTCCCTTCGGAGACTGGGCCACAGGGCAGTATACCAACATGATAACGACCCCAAACACACCTCCAAGATGACCACTGCCTTGCTAAAGAAGCTTAAGGTAAAGGTGATGGACTAGCCAAGCATGTTACCACACCTAAACCCTATTGAGCATCTGTGGGGCATCCTCAAATGGAAGGTGGTGGAGTGCAAGGTCTTTTAACATCCACCAGCGTGATGTCATTATGGAGGAGTGGAAGAGGACTCCAGTGTCAACCTGTGAAGCTTTGGCGAACTCCATACCCATGAGGGTTAAGGCAGTGCTGGAAAATAATGGTGGCAACACAAAATATTGATACTTTGGGCCCAATTTGGACATTTCCACTTAGGAGTGTACTCACTTTTGTTACCAACAGAACGTATACCACCTCTATATCCTTCATAAATAATTGTGCATAACTGAATAAATTGTACTTAAAGTGTATGAGACCAGGATCACCAATGGCACCATTCCTTCACTCCACTCACACCATTGTGAGTTTTACATTATGGCATATCACATAACTGGATCCAGTCCTTAACCTCTGGTCTATTTTTTTCAGATGGTAACATTGCTGTATATAAAAAAAAAAATATACATCCATTTAATAAAAGTTTATTTTAGAACCCAAAATGTATTTATTTGCGGAAGTATCACACTGAGCATGTAGTCATACTTAGTGGAAGATCATTTGGAACATTACAAGGAAGCCTTGTATATTCACACACTTTAAAGAAAAAACATATAAAGTGACGTTAAGATGATATGGAACACCAATGGCTTTACACAGAATACATTTAAGAGAGTCAGCAAGGAATGTGGATCAGTTGGCGCCTTCTACCATTTTGGCCGAATACAGAACTTTGGTGATACAGTGTATAGAGTATTATTTTGTACCCTCGAATCAGGGTTTCAAAAAGACACATTATTTTCTTTACTGGCCTACATAGATAAAAACTAAATGAAATACAAGCAATTGAATAGTTCACATTAACGGTTCAGTAACAAGAGTAATTGCTTCAATGTAGGGTGGGAGTTATGAGCCAACTTTATAACAAATTCCGAAAAAAAAGTAGTTTACATCTTTGATAAACATGAGAAATATATGGGAAGTATGGCAATATTGAATTCCTCACAGGGACAAAATATAGTTTTTTTTATAAAAAATTAAGGCATTTATAATAAAACAAAAAATACTCTGATGTAAAACTATTTTTATATATACTGAGCTTATTATCTAGAAAAATGTTAGGGCATACTTACTTATATAAAGTAGCGTAACATTCTGTAATATGAACTGTAATATTTGTTTACATATACATGAAATAATATTATCTTGTAAAATCAATAGATAAAAAAATAGTATACTGTATATACATATTCAAGATTCATGCATATGGCAGCCCTTTTATTTTCTCTTCTATTAAAAGACTAATATCCATTAAAAATCATCTTCCAAGGAAAACACCAGTGTCACATTCCTATTAAAAAAATATATGTAAATTTGGGTAAGAAAAAAAAAAGTTTATTTTAAATTATCTAATGAGTATAATTAACTGGTAATGATATAAAATGAAAGAGATTCATTTTTGATCCATTAACCTATTTTGTCTTTTCTTTGGGTCCACAGATTTATCATCCCATAAATTATTCTACTAGTAGACTAATTACATATCATACAATCACACCATTTACAGTGTATATAAACCATGTTACTCAGTACATTCTTATAGAAATATTAATATATCACATTTATGACATTTACAACATTAAAAGATTTTCATCTTAGAGTTGTAAGATGAAGTTCAGTCCATTATATAAACTCTATGCCTTGATCTAAATAAACCACATCCCAAATATATAATATAATATGTTCAGTATGCTACAAAATGAATAGGGTTAGGCAATAATATATTTCAGAATATTAAACTAGCTGACTTATTTCCATTTCAATATAAACATAAGAATAATTACTTACTGGTTTTATTGATTCCACTTGAGAATGCAAAGTAAAAACTGCATGAAATGTATAAAAATACTCTTTAGTTACACAATATATTTACACAAATCCAGCTGCACAGTTTAGAGAAATGCTTTCCCTTTGTTTGCTTCAACATGAGTGAAAAATTATATATTCATTTCTGAAGGCAGTTGCAGAAGTAGAACTGTTACTCAGAGCTATAAATATTCAGTGACCTAAAACAATTTGTTTAAATTAAGTTACAAAGCTGCTTATTTTTTTTATAGAAAATAACATATTATTACACACATGATTTTGAAGGTTAATTTATGTACTTATTTCTGAAACGTGAGATAGATCCAAAGTGTTTTTTAAAAGACTTTGAATTGTTTAAAATATATTTAGAAGATAGAAAAAGCAATATAGCTGTTACAATTACATTGGGGTAGCCAGTGGCGGACAAACAACCCGGATCCCTAAATGGGTACGAACCCCCTGCTAACTGGAGTAAAAAAGGTTTCTTATTTTATTAAGGGCAGATACATATTTAATATAAAGTTGATCTGACTGACCTAGGGATGATCTGACCACCAACATATATAGACGTTTCAACTGATTTTGCACTCCATTCCCTAGCTCCTCAACTGGGGTAGCAGGGGCGTAGGAACTTGGGGTATGGAGGGATAAATTCCCCGCTCAGATTGTTTGAAAAGGAGACACAAAATAGCAAAATAAAAATTAATCATGCATTACTGGGGTTTGCCAGTAGAGGCAAAGCACTGCAGAAGAGTAAGATGCTTTCAGGAAAGCTATGACCCAGGAAATATTTTGACTTACCTCGTTTTCCACTTATCTATTACTTTTTCTGTGAAATACTACTTTCTTTTCTTTTTCTCCATCTATTTCTACCTTTCTGTGGGCCTCATTCAATTAGGGGCTGTAACTCAATCGCAAATCAGCCCTACGCTTACGCTGCTATTCAATTGTCCTTCACCGCAAATCATTACCCCTTCCCACTCATCGCAAACCATGCTATCGGCAGTTAGCTTGTAAGCTCTTGTTTCAAGCCCACAAACTTGAGCACTGTAAATGCAAATATAAAATCATTACAGCACTGTAAAGCACTGTAAATGATGCGGAACACAATGGGTGACATTATGATTAGAGGCACAACATTCTCTAGCTTGCACATCGCCAAAGCTCGCAGCATGTAACTCGATCTGAGCCCGCAAATGGAAGGCAACTGAATAGCAACTTAGCTTGCGATCGGCATTTGCGAGCTTGTATCTCTAAAATGTAGCAATTGAATGAGGCCCTTTGTCTACTCTCCATGTATCACTCTTTGGATGCCATGTTTTAGCCTTTCAAACTTAACGGATATTTAATAGCATTATATGGACTTAATACAAAATGAATGACCTGAATATAGGAAAAGGGGTTATATCCTAATCTAGTGAGTGTGAGGCCTAAGTAATGGATGAAGTAAGGCATAAGTGATGGATGACTTGATAAGTGGAGCAGTGGGTGGAAATGTGTTTTGTTTTGTAGTGTTGCTTGGAGTGTACAGAGTATGGTGACAGGACATGTAGAATAGGCTGTAGAGTAGTATAAAATGGATTCCGGGGTGGGGCTTTTCTTGGAGGAGTGTAGTACTAACGTACAGTAGTCATCATGAAAGGCAAGGGGAAGAGCGGATGAGCGCAGGCATGGGGGAGGGGGCAGAGGAAGGAGCCCGCAAAAGGGGCTCAAATCTGCAGCATACACCAGAGAAAGGGGGGATCCAGAAGAAGAAGGGAGACAAAGCAGACAAGGTAGAAATTACAGCAGCACGCAGGGAAGTTTAGACAGAGCAGGGGAGGCATTGAGACAGGAGAAAAGGGAAGACAGGCAGGAGCAGGGGGAGGCAGAGCTTACCAGAACACTGAGCAGCAGATCACAGAGCAGCAGAGCACAGATAGAGAAAGCAAACCAGCAGAAAACAGTGCGTGGAGCAATGATCAGAGGGATGAGCGGCATACACATGAAAATGAATGTGCACTGATCCAGAGGTAGGACACGGTATTTAAGGTTTGTGTAGAGGGCACCCTCCCACAATCCCAGGTAATTACCTGGTTATATATGTGTTTTGGAATAGTGTCAAATGATACAAATGCAAAACAATAAAGAATTGCAATATCAAGTAATACATTTTCTATTGGACTAATTGAGTTAATAGTGAGAGAACCAGGGGAGTAGGAGTAAATAGTGAGTGAGACAGGTGATTGGGATTTAATTGTAAAACAGAGCAGTGGTCAAGGGTTAATAGTTTGAAAAACAGTTGACTGGGTAATTAATAGTGAAAAGGAGGAATCATGGACTAAAAGTGCTGCTTCAACCATCCAAGCCAACTCTTCTCCAACTTAATAAAGGTATCACTATCCGAGGGGTGGATAGACCCAACCGCATATTGCCTTACCACTATTCCCTCCCTGCTCAGGAGGTGCAGTAACTAAACTGCTACTCTCCACTGGGTTCCCTGAATAGCGAACAACAGTTCCACCTAAAAACTAAGCTTGTCCACGCAAGACCTAGGGTTCCAATCGTAGGATAGATCCCCCTGATCTCTCACCCAGACATTCTGTCTCCAGTAGTTACACTACTTAAACAACCCCTGCAGTGCCCAGATCCTACCAGGAGGTAGTTGATAGCTGGACCCTTAGAGCCTCAGCACCTAGGTGGGGAAGGAGACAGGCTGGCACTAGATCCCTGGAAACAGACCTGGCACACATGGTATAGTTTAAAGAGGGCAACAAGTGTCAAACTTTTGTTTACCAAAGGGAGTGGCTCATTAGATACTGATGAAAACACTATATAAGAGTGTGTGCTTGAAAATAAAGTTTAAGCTCTGTTTGGGACACATATACACGGCGTGTTTCATTTTGAGAGAAGATTTTTATTATTTTTTCTTAGTCAGCAATTCATTTTTGCAACTAATCCTGGTACCCAGTAACTTGTCCTGAAGCTGCGACTGGGCCCAGCAACCCTAACTTGGTCTTGAAAAATCTGCAACTTTGGCCTGGGTTCCGGTTTAAAAATCGTGTGTGAGGATAAAGGAACCTATACAACCTGTGGATAGAATTGGTCATCTTGGCATTTTCAAGGAGAGCGGGTTATGACAATCAACATCAGTATTAATATTGATCCTTCCCTGAGAACATAATAAGATATTAAGCCCAGAGGAGGGAGAGTATTTAAAATAATAAATAATAATATTAGGCAAAGTGCTATATGTCATCCAGTGAAAGCCATGAAGTGACCAGATGAGCAAAGTTCAACCCTTAATTAGTAAATCCACTATAATGCTTTATACATTCAGGAACTCCATTAGCCCCTTACATTTTCAATGTCCAAAGATAAGGTCATCTGAGGGTGAAGCATTGTCCCAGTGAATGCAGAGATTGTATTCCTCATACACACTTATGCAGCTATGATATAATGAAATAGATATTACCTTTTTTCACCAAACTTTGGTCTCCTAGCTTTTTATTTCTGGACTGGTTTTCAGCTTGTACATACCCAGAGGTACAGAGGGAAAAAAGTATTTGATCCCCTGCTAATTTTGAATGTTTATCCACTGATAAAGAAATAATCAGTCTATAATTTTAATGGTAGGTGTATTTTAACAGTGAGAGACAGAATAACAAAAAAAAAAAGAAGAAAAATGCATCAAAAAAATTATCAGTGAGGGAAATAAGTATTTGATCCCCTATCAAACAGCAAGATTTCTGGCTCCCAGGTGTCTTTTATACAGGTAACGAGCTGAGATCCGGAGCACTCTCTTAAAGGTAGTGCTCCTAATCTCAGCTTGTTACTTGTATAAAAGATACCTGTCCACAAAAGCAATCATTCAATCAGATTCCAAACTCTCCACCATGGCTAAGACCAAAGAGCTGTCCAAGGCTGTCAGGGACAAGATTGTAGATCTACCCAAGGCTTGAATGGGCTACAAGACCATCGCCAAGCAGCTTGGTGAGAAGGTGACAGCAGTTGGTGCGGTTATTCGCAAATGGAAGAAATATGAAATAACTGCCAATCTCCCTCGGTCTGGTGCTCCATGCAAGATCATGAGAACGGTGAGGAATCAGCGCAGAACTACACGGGAAGACCTTGTTAATGATCTCAAGTCAGCTGGGACCATAGTCACCAAGAAAAAAATGACTGAAATCCTGCAGCGCCCCCAAGGTCCCACTGCTCAAGAAAGCACATGTACAAGCCCATCTGAAGGTTGACAATGAACATCTGAAAAATTAAGAGTAGAATTGGGTGAAAGTGTAGTGGTCAGATGATACCAAAATCAAGCTCTTTGGCATCAACTCAACTCACTGTGTTTGGAGGAAAGAGGAATGCTACCTATAACCCCAAGAACAACATCCCCACAGTCAAACATTGAGGGGGAAACATTATGCTTTGGGGGTGTTTTTATGCTAAGGGGACAGGACAACTTCACCGCATCAAAGGGACGATGGACGGAGCCATGTACCATCAAATCTTGGGTGAGAACCTCGTTACCTCAGCAGGGCATTGAAAGTGGGTCGTGGATGGGTATTCCAGCTTGACAATGACCCAAAACAAACATCCAAGGCAACAAAGGCGTTCCTCAAGAAGAAGCACATTAAGGTCCTGGAGTGACCTAGCAAGTCTCCACACCTTAATCCCATAGAAAATCTGTGGAGAGAGCTACCATTAAAATTAAACCTACCATTAAAATTAAAGACTGATCATTTCTGTGAACAAACGTTCAAAATCAGCAGGGGATCGAATACTTTTTACCCCACTGTATCTTGTATTTACAAGCAGTTCTACTTCAGAGATTTATAAAGATTGCATCTTAGATTTCCAGTTAGTATATTACCAGCTTCACAGCCTTTGTGCCACACTCTCCTCTCTCTTTTACTAATCTTGGCATGTGATGTCATATTTACCAACATGCTTCTCGTCTGAATACTAATGTGAGCCTCCTTAGGATAGACAGTTACTGACATTTCATAAATTCAGATGCAAGGGCGCGGTCAATAGCACTTTTGCTTTTGGATGGCTTTTTCTGTGAGCTGAACAGAGGGTGCAAAGTAATTCAAGCAAGAAAGAAAAGAGTCATTGTCATGATTTAATTGTTTAAGGACTCATATTGCCAGTAATTATGAATATGGCCATGGAATTGACTGTGTGATGCCTCAGACTCTGTGCATATTATATCAACGACTCAATAAGATTACAATAAATAACTGATACCCCCTGTCACTTATCCCAGTTTTTTTACCACCTCAAAAAGCAATATATAAAAGAGATCTTTATGGATATGAAAACAGATTTAGTTATACCAGCTACAAATGTTCTTCCTACTTTATCACTGTCCTTGAAGTCCATCTCTCCTATCTCACCATTTGTTCTATAGTGTGATCAGAATTTCTATATGATAAGCTATCGGGTAAAGGGATCGATCAACTGTTCTATCTCACCAGTGTTGTGGAATCACAATTTCTCACTGGTTAAATATTGGGTAGAAGCCATTGGCCAGCTGCTCCTTTGCTGGCCATAGATGAGGCAAGACAAAAAATTCTACATTGCAATTTGTGAAGCTGGTGTTTATGCAAAATGTCTGTGTAAGCTACCAGGGAAGCTTTTCAGCTGCTTCCTGACCAGTGCATGGTACCATTTTTGGGGGGGATTACATGGCAGACGTACTTGTCTTTTGTGGGATAACTATAGTATACTAGCGAATTGCCCGTCAAAAAATGACGGCAATCAAATCTTAAGGTAGCTAATGCTGTTTGGTGTGTAATACTAAAATATATAATACATTAATAAATGAATATACTTTACCTATTTTGAAGCATTGTGATGAAGAGCTGGCAATCTGTGTTGATGCTGCTGCAGCATTAGTGGTGTGGAGCTGCTGTGTAAGCATGCTGAATGTGTGCAGTGTAACACTGTGCGTGCGCGAGACCAAACCGTTAGCGTAGTCGTGTACTTCCGCATTGGTGTAAAATGGCGAGTAATGTGTGGTATAGGTCTGTATCGGAATATCCGTAGGTCTTTAGTGGTGTTTTGCGAGTTTCTTGTGGTGTTTTGCGAGTTTAGAGTGCTGTAGCCTCGTTTTCGTTTTGTTCGGCGGCCATTTTTTCTCTCGCTTCGTTTTTTTTTAGTCTCTAAACTGTTTTATTTCGAGTAAAATCGAGGTGTAAGTTGCATTTTTGAGGTCCTGGGTGCTCCCTCTTGGTGTAGGTAAGTTTTTTATGTATGTGCTGTGTGTATGTATTGTGTTTTAAATGTTTGTATGTCGGCGTGTTGCGTCCGATGTTTGCGAGGTCGTAATGTGTGGTAACGTGTTTCGTACGTTGTTTGCGTGCCTCGTAAAATTTAGCGAGTGTCGTAATTTGTGTGTCGTGTTTTTTGAGTAGCGACGTGAATTTTGCGAGGGTTTGAGGCCCTTGCCCAGTGACCTCGCCAGCAACTGAGTCCCTCGCTTCGCGAGAGGGCCTCAGTTGCTGGCATGGAGCGCCTTCGGCGCTCCATGCCAGCAACTGAGGCCCTTGCCCAGTGACCTCGCCAGCAACTGAGTCCCTCGCTTCGCGAGGGGCCTCAGTTGCTGGCATGGAGCGCCTTCGGCGCTCCATGCCAGCAACTGAGGCCCTTGCCCAGTGACCTCGCTTCGCGAGGCCCGCGGCTCGCTACGCGAGCCCGCAAGCGTGAGCAACGACTCGTACGCTCACAACTATATATGTGATATATGTATACACACTGCACATTACACACACACCTCACACACACACACACACACAATACATCATTATATATATATGTATACACACTGCACATTACACACACACCTCACACACACACACAATACATCATTATATATATATGTATACACACTGCACATTACACACACACCTCACACACACACACAATACATCATTATATATATATATATATATATATGTATACACACTGCACATTACACACACACACACACAATACATCATTATATATATATGTATACACACTGCACATTACACACACACCTCACACACACACACAATACATCATTATATATATATATGTATACACACTGCACATTACACACACACCTCACACACACACACAATACATCATTATATATATATGTATACACACTGCACATTACACACACACACCTCACACACACACAACACATCATTATATATATATATATATGTATACACACTGCACATTACACACACACCTCACACACACACACAATACATCATTATATATATATGTATACACACTGCACATTACACACACACACCTCACACACACACAACACATCATTATATATATATATATATATGTATACACACTGCACATTACACACACACCTCACACACACACACAATACATCATTATATATATATATATGTATACACACTGCACATTACACACACACCTCACACACACACACAATACATCATTATATATATATGTATACACACTGCACATTACACACACACACCTCACACACACACAACACATCATTATATATATATATATATATGTATACACACTGCACATTACACACACACCTCACACACACACACAATACATCATTATATATATATATATGTATACACACTGCACATTACACACACACCTCACACACACACACAATACATCATTATATATATATGTATACACACTGCACATTACACACACACCTCACACACACACACAATACATCATTATATATATATGTATACACACTGCACATTACACACACACCTCACACACACACACACAATACATCATTATATATATATGTATACACACTGCACATTACACACACACCTCACACACACACACAATACATCATTATATATATATATATGTATACACACTGCACATTACACACACACACCTCACACACACACACAATACATCATTATATATATATGTATACACACTGCACATTACACACACACCTCACACACACACACAATACATCATTATATATATATATATATGTATACACACTGCACATTACACACACACACAATACATCATTATATATATATGTATACACACTGCACATTACACACACACACCTCACACACACACAATACATCATTATATATATATGTATACACACTGCACATTACACACACACCTCACACACACACACAATACATCATTATATATATATGTATACACACTGCACATTACACACACACCTCACACACACACACAATACATCATTATATATATGTATACACACTGCACATTACACACACACCTCACACACACACACAATACATCATTATATATATATGTATACACACTGCACATTACACACACACACACACAACACATCATTATATATATATATGTATACACACTGCACATTACACACACACCTCACACACACACACAATACATATAATATATTATATACTTATAATCTGTATAATATAAGTGTGTATAAAATCTATAATATATTTATAATATATACAGTATATATATATATATATATATATATATATATAAATATATCTATCTATCTATATCTATCTATATCTATATATATCTATATATATATATATATATATATATATATATATATATATATATAAATAATGTCCCAGTGCACATTTTGTTGTATATATGTATTTTTTTTATTAGTTTATGGCCTCCAGCCCATGATGCCATGTCCCCCCAGGCTAAGCCTTCATGTCCCCCAAGGCCAGGCCTTCATGGTCCCGATCAGTCAGATCTGTCACTATCAGTCAGACCCATCAGACTACTTACATTCATCGAAGCTGTTCAATTATCCAGCACTATGCATCTCCTGCCTGTACGTTTTTTCTGCAGAGGCAGGGACTTCCTGAATGACTTTGCATGCATGTGACGTAATTCTGAAACTCCCTGCCTCTGCAGAAAATGTGCAGGCAGGGGAGACATGGCGGAGGTGAATTGAAATGCTCCAATGAATGTAAGTAGTCTGATGGGTCTAATGGGGCATGGAGTTCTGCTCCCTCTCTCCAGCAGCGTGCATGCACAGCTCCCTCTCTCCAGGGGCGTGCACGCACAGTTCCCTCTCTCCAGGGGCGTGCACGCACAGTTCCCTCTCTCCAGGGGCGTGCACGCACAGCTCCCTCTCTTCGCAAAGGCCGCAAATGCTGTCAAGGAGCGCGAGGGCTGCAGTTGCTGCGAGGGCTGCAGCCCTCTTCGCGAGGGCTGCAGTTGCTGGCAAGGAGCGCCTGCGGCGCTCCTTGCCAGCAACTGCGACCCTCGCTTCGCGAGGGCCGCGGGCTCGCTATGCGAGCCCGCTAGCGTGAGCAACGGCTTAAGCAAGCTCGCCTGCTCACAACTATATATGTGATAAACATTACATTTGTGTTCACATTTGAATGTCTAAAACTAGTTAAAAAACTTATTTACTGCTCAGAATTCAGAGAAATACAATTATTATACTGCATTCTGGGAACCTGTGCAGGGACATGCAAATGTGCCCACAAAGGCTTCGCTCTTGCAATCCATAACCATTTTAAATATTACTTCCTTTTAGCCTGCTGTGTTACTGGGATAGCTAAAAAATAATATTAGATTGCTTCTCCATCAATGGTCCTTCATCCCCATAAAATGCCATCTTATGCTCATGATTTATCTGAATATGTTCCATTCTAGACATTTTGGGCCTCATTAAAATCTCCCTCGTAGTTCTCTCGGTGCTCGCAAAAGGCAGTTTTTTGCTGTTTGTGAGTACCGAATCTCTCGCAGCCTGCTTTGCGATATGACTACGAAAAATGGCCGAGAATAGGCTCCGAGAGAGCTACGTAGTCACACGCAGCCTTAAATCTACGAGTGATTCTCGCATTTCGGAAGAATCCCTACGAGCACAAAAAGTGCCCTCAAGCCTCTATGTGCTGCCTCGGAGCAGCCCAAAACAGCCGTGTGAGGCTCCCCCTGCTCCCTATACACATCCCCATGCTGCAGGGGTCTCCCCAATATTGGCTAAAGCACCTGTCAATCTTTATTGGAACCAATCACAAGGCGCAGATGCCTCCAGCCAATCACTATGGGATACACCCCCACGGAGTGATTGGGTGAAGACATCTGCACATCCTGATTGGCTCATACATTGACGACTTCGTATTGGCTAAAATTGATAGACAGCTTTTTCAGCCAATCACAAGCCGCCATTGCCAATTTCCTCCCGGAAAAGGCTACTGGAGGCTCATTAGCGTCGGGGAGGTCATCGAGTGCAGACCTCTGTTAGATTTTTTATTTTTTTAGGCCACGGATGGTTGCAGGGCCCAGCCGGGGATGAAGGGGAGGAGGCCGGGGACATCGCGGAGAGATAAGTTGAATGTATATTTATATGTTTATATGTTTATTTTATTTGGTGTTTGTATATTTTATTAATGTATTGCGTTTTTTTAACATGGCCGCCACCCGGAAGAACTGAACAATGACCGGACATGCTGGAAAGGTGAGTCGAATATTTAGAATGTATATAATGTTTATTTATTTTATGTTAATATTTTGAACTAATTGTTTTGTTTTGTTTTACCCCTAGGTTAGTGATCTGAAGGGACATCTTAAAGGTAAGTGGTCTTAATTATTTTATTTTAGCTTAAAATTAGGGGCTGTGTATGTAGTTAGGACTGTAATTATTTTATTTTAGCTAAGAATTAGGGTCTGTGTATGTAGTTAGGATTTATTGTATATTAGATAGATAGGGGGATGTATTTGATATAGTTATGATTTATTTTATATAGATAGGGGGTATTTGACTTGTATTGTATGTAATGTATTATATGTAATATATTATATGTAATGTATTATATGTAATGTATTATATGTAATGTATTATTTGTAATGTATTGTATGTAATATATTACATGTAATGTATTATAATGTATTATATCTAATGTATTGTATGTAATGTATTGTATGTATGTATGTATTGTATTGTGTATGTCTGCCTTTCCTTTTCAGGTGTGTAATTTTTTTTTTCTGTAGAGGGGGGGGGGGGGGTTGTAATGTATTTTTTTTTCTGTACTGTAGGTTTTTTTATTTTCTGTACTGTAGTTTTTTTTTATTTTTGTAATTAGAGTGGTGGGGAGGTTTATTAGTGGGTAGGTAGTGTCGGTAGGTAGTGTAAGTGTTAATAGATTAGTGTAGAGGGGGGTTAGTTTAGATTAAATGGTTTATTGGGGGTTATAGTGTAGTGTTTGTAGTTAGTGTCATGATGGTCCTTGTGGACCGTCATAGCACTTATGTGGTTAATGTTAGGGTTTTAACAGCCCCATAGGTGTCATAATACACCCTTATGGGACTGATGGGGTTAAATAGAGGTTTATGGGGGTCTGTATTGACCCCCATGAGTGACAGGGTTAATTAAGGCCTTATGGAGGTCTGTATTGACCCCCATGAGTGATAGGGTTAATTAAGGCCTTATGGGGGTCTGTATTGACCCCCATGAGTTATAGGGTTAATTAAGGCCTTATGGGGGTCTGTATTGACCCCCATGAATTATAGGGTTAATTATTGGCTTATGGGGGTCTGTATTGATCCCCATGAGTTATATAGTTAATTAAGGCCTTATGGGGGTCTGTATTGACCCCCAAGAATTATAAAGTTAATTATAGTTGCCTGGGGTTAATATTTTTTAGTGCGAGTCCTTTCAGGACCTTTACAGTCCTTTAAGGACCCGCGAGGAGGGAAATAAAAAAATTGAAATGCAGCAGGGTCACGATTGGTGCCGATCGGGAACCCCCGCTGCAGGGGGTTAATGTGGGGGGGCTGCGGGGGTCCCTATGGACCCCTGCAGCAAGGTGTTAATGTGAGGACACTTCAGGGGTCCCGATGGAGACCCCCGCATAGAGGGGGGTTAATTTTAGGTGCCGGGGGGTAGTTGGAGTACCCCCCACGGCAGGGCTTATGTGGGGGACTGCGGCGGAGGTCCCGTTTAGGACCCCTGCACTACTTGTTGAGGTGCCGGAGCCTGCGATATCCTCTCGCAGGCTGTCACTTCTCATATACATTTTCGCAGTGTAGATATGTACGGCCCTGCTGCGTAGCTCATACGTTGCTCACAGCAGGGCGATTGTAATAGCATTGTAACTTTGAGACATTTTGCAGTACGTATGACTTAAGTAGAAGCCTCTTATTTACGAGGCTGGAATTTAATAGGGCCCTTTATGTACAGGCAACTTTCTAATGTTCCAAACTATATACTGTATTGTAATACAGCACAGGTTAAAATATGATATTTAAAACTTCATGTAATAACAAGAACTTTATCAAATTAATGCTAAAAAAATTTGGATTTTCTTACAGCAAACTAACATTGAAGTTAGTAATTTCTGATCCTACAGTACAATTTGCAACTATTCCCTAAGAGGCATTATTTGCTAATCTTTCCTAATTACTCCTTGGGACCAACATGTGCTCAGATTATTTGTAAAAGACATGGAAACATTTGAGAGCACATGAAAACCAAAGGTCCATCTTGTCTGCTTGTTTTATCTACCTAAAAAAACTTGCCTTAACTATCTGGATGACAAATAAATCTTTAGTTTAATGTAAGAAAAAAAATTATATGGTATGCAATTGTGCTGGTTACTATCTGTAGTTTTAAATTATACCACATTTGGCAACTTTTCATTGTCTCTTTAAAACAGTTCATGAATTATTTAACAATAAAAATCTTATAAATATATTGTCCTGATGTTCCCCTTTTTTCCCCTTGCTCTATTTTCTAACATTACAAAGCTTGCTGCAAAGCAATGTTATCAGATTTGTGTTCATTTTCACTCTATGAATTTTCTAATATGCACTTCCTCTAAAAGGTCACAGGAAACACATGGTTGTCCTATAAATACCAACTACTTTGCTTTAGAATTATTTAGTCATGATGTTCCACTGATTGCGGATACAAAAAACACTAGATTTAAAACATATTTTCCAACAAATGCTAGTCAAAACTGTCTAAAAACTATTATAATAGTTTGAAAAGTAACATGCAAACAATATCAAATTAGATTATCAGATACTTTGGGACTCACAATGGAATGATTCTTGATAGATGATATAGATTTGAAAAATGTCTTGCCTTTGGACCCCCACATATAATAGTTGTCGTAATTGCGATTTGTTGAAAGTTACAGGCTTGCCCATGCGCAATCAGCGCCTTCGGCACTCACTGTGGGCCTTGCGATGAGCGTCACTCCGAGGCCTGTAAGGTAGAGGGATGCAATGAGCACCGAAGGCTCTCATATCGAGGCTTGCAAAACAGGCTTGGACTGGCTTTCGAGTTACGGGCTTGGGAAAAAAAGCAGCCATTTTTTTCAAGCCCCTAACTTGGAAGCCATTGGGAGGCTGCCAAAAGACACCAACTGAATAGAAAATTAGCTACCAACCTCACTTATGGGCTTCTTGCCTCCTCCATAAGTGAGGTTGAAAGCTAATTTGCTATTCAATTAGCGTCTTTTCGTGGCCTCCCAACGGCTGCCGAGGTACAACCTTGAAAAAAATGGCGCTGTTAAACCTGTAACTTTTTTTCAAGCCTGCAAGACTTGGAGCAATACCGATTTAAGGTTCAAGTCTTTGCGGGCTTGAAAAAAAGTTACAGGTTTCACAGGGGGAAGAGACAAAGGGAAGGGAGAGAGGGGGAAAGAGACACAAGGGAGGGAGAGCAGTATATAGACTGTGGGGAGCGAGAGGAGGGGAAAAGACACGGGTGGGAGAGGGGGGCAAAGAGTCACAGGTGAGGGAGAGGGGTAAAGAGACACAGGGGAGGGAGAGGAGGGAAAGAGATGGGCACGCCATGAGTGACAAAGTTACGGGCTTGAGCATGTATGCAGCGGGGCCCGCGATGATTGCCTAAAATGTCCTGTAGTCACTTCCTGTGCCTGCACACAGTGCTATGTTCTGGGAAGTGAAAATGAGGCTCCCAACTCAGAGGCCCATTTGTAAGCTAGTGGCTATAATGCCTAATGGATGATCCGGCCCTGAATATATAGCAAAAGTCCTGCTCACCCATGAACTTTTGTCCTGCCTCTGATCACCCATGAACATCACTTTCACCACTCGGCGAACCCAAAATTCCTTCGTCAGGTCCATTGTACCAGTCACCTGGAACACGAAGGCCAGGGCTGTGACCTTACGACTAACCGATTCCTTGGAGTCACCGTTTTCTGTGCACCGCACAGGAACCATAGTAACAAACCTAATGATTCTTCTTCCGAAGCGGTACCACCGACAACCTCCACCAAATCGTTCCATTTGTTCCATACTGTCTTATAGGCCCCCATGTCCGCGGTGCCAGCGACTGTCTGACATACTTGGCTATCCAAGCTCCCAGAGTTCCGGGGGATGTCCTCGCCTTGGGTTTTCGCCCCTGGAGCCAGTGTTCTGAAATGCTCTTCCTGCAACCGAGAAAGGGCATCAGCAATGCCGTTCTCCGGACATAACACGTGGAATGCCCATAGCCATATGTTCCATCTCATTCAAAGGAGCACCAACCACCATATAAGGTGTAGTACCGGCAATGATGATAATGAGAGGCTATTGATTGCTCGAACCATTGCCTCGCAGAGGCGACCCAATGCAAACCTGCAGATCCTTGAACTCTGTGCCCCATGCTTGATCTGCCGCTACCATAAAGATTAACTCCCGAAAGGCTGATTTCACTGTACGGCCACCAGAGACCCACGACTCAGGCCATGCCGCTGCTAACCATGATCCTTTTTGGTAAGCAAGGAACCCTTCTAATCCTGTCACTGTATACAGCCCGAGTTGGGCACTCGTCACGCTTTCCGGGTGTATTAGCGCGGCCCCATGAAACAACTGAAGGAACGCTATCCAGACTTTCGCGTCCGCTCTCATTGCTCCTGACACTTTCACAAGGTGATGCGGCTGCATCACCCCCGCCGTAGCCAGGGACAATCGCCTGCTGAACATCCTGCCCATTGGGATGATTCTGCATGCAAAGTTAAGCTTCCCCAGAATCAATTAAAGGCGCCTCAAGGTTACCCTCCCCGTGCCCGCAAGGGCCGAGAGGTCCTCTGTAAGGTCTGCAACCTTCTCGACTGGCAAGCTGCACTCCATTCTTTTGGAGTCAATCCGTATGCCTAGGAATGCTAACTCCGTGGTGGGACCCTACTGCCTTGTCACTCCATGCCATGGTTGGCCTTGAAGCCATGTACAGCCGAAACTCCTCGTCGTACCGCCACCACGCCATCCCCCCCATAGGTCCGATGCGCATTCCTGATCCCTTCCGGGTATACGAACAGTCCAGAGCATTGCTCCGGGTGCCGTTCACTTAGTACGCAGGCCATGATTGAGAAGGCCTGGAGCCAGTTGTCGAATGTACGCGGAAGTCACCTAACGGAGTTCTTACGCTCATCGCCTTCCCTAGGGAAACGCTCCGAGGGATCTGCTAACCGGAATATGGGCAATATATAAGAACAGTTCGACGAATTCCCTGCGCCAGATCTTTTCCTTGATATCCAGAGGCAAATGCGCGGTTGTCTTGAGCGCACACAATAATGGGCCTCACGGCTGACTCCTCCGACCCGCCCATCCCGATTAAGGGACTGTTCTGAATGGAAGGGGACGGCGCCCCTTGGGGGCTTGCCGGAAGGGTAGAAATGTTGATTGCCGTACCAAGAAGGGGGGTTGACCCAGAGGAGTGATCCCAGTGCGCCCGGGCATTCCCAGATAGACTACGCACCCATGCCCCGGCTATTTTGTCGCTGATTGGGAGGTCATGGGCACACATAAGAGATTTTAGGGATCCAAGCAACTGGGGTGCCATGGAAAGAGGGCCCACCCTTCGTATCGCTCCACCCCCAAAACCCTTGTATGCTCACCTGACTCCCTTCGTGCATGTGTAGCTGCCACCCTGGAACACTATTGCCGCTCAGTCCAAACAGGAGTCCGTGCCCGCCTTGTCCCCTGTGGGCTCTTTTCCCTGCTGGCTCCTAAGCAGGTGCAGCTGCACCTAAGCAGGTGCAGCTGCAACTGCCTGACCTCTCACTTCGAGACCTGGACCTGCCTCTGGATCTGGGAAGGTGGGAAGAACAATTACTAGCTCTCCTATGCCTCTATCCCGCCCCGGCAGTTCGCTTGCACCCTGAGGAGTGCTCGGAAACCAAATCAAGGGTAACGGCTCGGGCTTAGAGACTCAACTGACCCCAATGGCCTAAGGGCTGGGCCAATGCCCAGCTGGGCCAATGCCCGGGCCAAACCCGTCTTGGTTGTCTGTATCCCTTGGCGTCCCCTTAGCTAGGGTATTGTCGTGACCGGTCAACCTAAGCTGTCGCCTAACTATTTCGACCGGGGACTTCTGTCACCTTGCTGGGGTGGAAGTAAAAGCCAAAGGACTGTACCTGCTCATTACTTTGCGAGCACTGACGGGGCGAGTCTGCGGTGCTGCCCTGGCTGTGACTGGAACGACGTCTATCACCACTTGAGTGCTGTCGCTAGCCATCTCCTCGAGCACCTGATGTCTTCTTCCTCTCGTGGATCCCATGTCCTTGCCGGTCGCGCCACTGGGGGAGCGTCGTACCTGCAAAACACCTATGACAGCTTCAGTGGGTGCAGAAGTGGGGACCGCTGGGGCCGAACAGTGATGAATTGTAGGAGTCTTTTTAGGACTCCCTGGCTTTTTACTCTTACCCCTAGAAGCCCGGGACCAGGTCTGAACTGGGGTGTTAGCGGACTCTGGGGTCCGGTGCAGTTCTTGGGGAAAGATGCTCTGACCTCTCGGCAGTGGCTCCTGCCCTCTGGTTGGCCCTATTGCCGGAACTGCTGCTGTTGCATGGCTCTGTCGGCCTATGGTGCCTGTCTGGGCTAGTGACCTCCCCCACGAGCCTCAGGCTAGCAGCCACTTCAGACTGCACCTGCGCCTCCGTGGAAAGACCCTGACTCCCCAGATGCTCCGAAATCAATCTATCCTTGACCCACCTAACCCCATGACACAAAGCTTGGGACCTAACCATTGCCAAAAGGGCCTCTAACACCCCAGGATCCATGACCAACCTAACACCCGCCCCTATGAACGCAGGCAAATGACACGCACCCCCACACGGACAGCCCACGGACACCGCTCACGCAACACACTGCCCACGCAGCTACAGCACCCGCCCACACAGCAAACAGTAGCACAGCGCAGCCCACTCAGCCTGCAACCCACCCAAACCACGCAACCCACAAAGCCCACACAAGCGACACAACCAACAGCACACACCAGACCCACAGCACCCACACAGCACCCAATCACAGCTCACACAGCACACACACACAGTGCCTAGGGCTGCCTCTGCGCTGGACATTCTCTTTAAAGCAGTAGACTGACACTTAGTGGGCCATGTGTAAATTGCACAGGAAAAGAGAAAAAAAAAAAAAACTTCATTTATGAATAAAAATGCAACAATTAATACATTAATAAAAAAAATTATATTTCTATGCTTCCCCATATTTTTAAAGTACAATATTGTGTTTTTAATAGCTGTTAATGCTCTAATAAGTGATTTAAAATGCCCCGTGAGTCCATGGTACATTACAACCACACAGACTGCAACATTTTTTTAAATATCATAGTTTATTAGATACACAGAGCACATGTTTAGTGGCATATGACTGAGCATTAATCTCATGGGTGTGGTGTGGGCGGATTTTTGTGAAAAAGGGGATACCTAAAGGGGGTAATGTCATAGTCTAGAATGAACATGATGCATAGCACCTCCCAGGATCATATGTGGTCCCTACACCACTGCAACCGGAATGTGATGACAAGAAACGATAATCAGAAATCACTCCATTTAATTGAAGAACCCAGTCATGTGCATAGCATTTTCAACTTGTCTATATCTGCTCAATGAAACAGATGCAAACAATCATGGATAATGTCATAAAAATCTGTACCACACACAGTGTATTTTTAGATATTAAGGAATAATCCAAAATTGATGAACAAAATCTGTGACACAAAAAGAGGAGGTTGAGGAACATGCTTTCATGGTTATGAGATTGGGCTATTAAGACCTACATAGACAAGAACACAATATCAATCACAACATTATTTGGATTCACTGCAATACTTTATCTCAATGGCAATCCACATTGAACATCAGTTGCAGAAATATTTAACATAACCATACGTGTAAACACTCTGTAGTCAGCCAATAGCATGTCAACATTAATACAAAATAATATTAATTGAGGAGTGTGGATGAGGAGGACTTTGGGCAGTGGTTCTCAATCCTATCGTCATGAGACATCAGGCAGGCCATCATTTATGGGAAACTCTGGAACCAAAGGTGGGACAACTAGTATTAAACAGGTGGTGGAGCCTCAAATTGCTTCACCTTCCGTGCCAGCATGCTTCCTCACTCTACCACGGAGAGGAGGTGTTGGATTGAGGGGTGCGTCCAACTGGGGTGGCTGTGTAGCAGCTGACATTGGTTGTAAGGAGTGAGATGAGATAGCTGTAGGGTCTGGTTGTGGTGGTGGTGGTGGTGTCCCTATGAGTCTTTTGCTCATACCTCTCCATCCTTCGATTGTGCCTCCTCACTTCACCATATAGTAATCTGATGCTGTGGACTTGATCGGTTGCAATATCATTTTGCTTTTCAAGCTGGGCTGTCAGCCTTTGCATTATAATGGAATTACGCTCATCATTCATGCGGATGGGCTGCAAGAAGTTTCTCAGGTGCCTTCTGAGGAGGTGTAAGGTCTGTCACTAGACACACTTGGACTGGGGATGGACTGTGGTGAGGCCAGTGGTGTTGCCAGTGTTGATGGTGTGGCCCCTCCACGATGATGTGGCCTATGCTGACGGTGTGGTCTGTGCTGATGGTGTGGCACAAGGTGATGATGTTGGTCAGGTCTATTGTGGCTAGGTGTGTTGTGGGCCTGTCTGTTGCGGCCAGGTCTGTTGTGGCCAGATATGTTTGGGCCAGATCTGTTGGGGCCAGGTCTGTTCGGGCCCGATCAGGAGTGGAAGAGCAGTGGGGTCCGGCTAAAGCATCCATTTCATCTCACCAGGTGGCAGTGGTGGGCCTGCTGAGGGTGGTCTCCAGGACCTCAAGATCCATGCAGGTGGTTATTGGCTCCATGACATGTCAATTGGTTCAAAGGGCTTGGAATGTGCCCATGATGCGTGTGAGGGCCAGGGGTGTGTTCACCACAATGGTCTTGCTGCTGATGGTCCAGCTTCCTGTGTTGGTGCCATGCCCTCAGCTTCCTCTCCCACCACATGCATTTGTGAATGTGGTTCCTCCACCTGTGAAGCCACCGCCTATGTCTCTGTGGGCGGGGTATGCCTCCTGGGTACTGAAATGAGAGGACAATAGTATTTAAGTATTGATTCTCTAAACAATTGTTTGTTGGGTGTTTCCATATCCCTGATATCAGGGTCACTTGTCATTGGCTGTGGTGATTGTTTTTTGCAGATGAACATTGACATGTATCATGAGCATTGTGGATCATGGCTCAGATCTTTCCTGTTATATGACCGCGACTTGTGGCAGCAGCAGTTGCAGCAAGGTGCTGCTAGATGGCGCTGCCACTATTGTATACAATATTTTTACCTTACACACTAACCCAAAAGCCTACTCCTAAGCTCTCACTCTAATCCTAACCCCTACCCTAACCCACTAAAATGGCGGGACAATCTAATAGCCAGTAAAATGCAGCCACATCTACAGGCTGCTCACTTCGACTGCTGCGACTGCTGCTACCAGCAGTCATGGCCAGGTAACAGGTAAAAGGAAAGGTCTCATGGCTCATAGCAATATACAGTATGTAATGCTGGTACGGTGTGCCATCTGCAGTTTATTAGACCACATGTTCATCTGAATCTGTGCAGTGTGTGAGACTTATGAATCTGTAACCAATTCTCAGCAAAGGTTGTTAACATGCAGATGAGACATGGTCCAGGTTAGGCTATTACATGACACACACATGCAGTCCTTCCGAGTCTGTATCTGTATATGCAGTGTGCACACCCATACATGTACTCTCTTTTGGATGTAAAATCAATCTTGATCTACAGCTATACCTCGCTTAACGCTGTAGTTAGGTTCCAAGCAGTAGGAGAGTTAAGCAATACAGCTCTAAACGGCACAGTTTAACATGGGGAAGAGGGAAACTCCCAATTGCAATTAAAATTCAAACTGTTTTGTTTTTTATATGAACTTTGAACAAACAGCAAACATAACACTAACACAAACTCAACTGGAAACTGCTATTCAGAATCAGTTTTAACTGCAGGTATTGCACTGGCATTTCATTGATTACAATTATGATAAAGCACAGGTTAATGAAATTGACCTGTAGTTGCGGGAGGAGCTGGATCTCCCACACACTACTTAAACCACACCTGAAAACCACTCTTAACTGTTCTTCATATGAATGTGTGCAGAGAGTTGTTTGCTTAGGTTTGCCCTGTGGTTCCTGCTCTTACTCCACGCAAGTTCTTTTTCCCTATTCCCGTTGTCGGTGCCGGTAAGTCCCCCTGTGTTCCAGCCTTCATCTCCCCTGGTCGGGACTTACCGCTGTACTGCCCCAATGATACTGCCATACCCCATTCATAACTAACTCTGCAGTATGTAAAAACTTTAACTTGGAGCCCTGGGCTCTATGTAGTTGCCGCCCCCCATGGCCGTTTGCCCCTCTGCCTTACACTGTCCAGGCTCCCCACTCGTGTATGCTGCATCCACTGTCCAGCCACAGGCCACTGGGGTTTCATGGTCATTTCCGTGGTTGCGGGTCGCGTCCCCCCATTGTTTAATGCCTGTAGTGTTCTGGCTCCCCCTTGCGCTCCCCCCCCCCCCCCGCCCCCCATTGTGGCCCCTGTCACCTTCTTGTCCCTCTTGCGACTTCTCTGCCCCTTTGCTTACCTTGCATGCCCCCATCTTGCCTCGCTGTCCCGTCTTACCTTCTTTCTCCCGTCCTGGGGCCTCCTTTGTCTGCAGCTCCTCCTGCAGCGGCGGCTCTCTCTCCTTCCATGCCGCTTTTGCCGTCTGCGCGTGCCCTCTGCTGCTTCCCACGGCGGCTCGCCTACTGCCCCTCTCCCATCCACTGGTTTGTTCCCCTTTCTGGGCCGTGCTCGTCATTAGGATGTGGTTGGGGGCAATTGTGTTGGTGGCATTTCTGTGTTGATTTTATATGCCGTACTGACACACTCAATAGGCTGCTTACTGTTTTGAATTGGTTGATAGGTACAGCTTCTTGTCGTGATTGCTCATTCTCTCTGTATATGTTTTATTCCCATGCTAGAGGATCCTTCTGCAAGCATACACTCAACGTTTGCCTTCCTTATATACAAAAGCCGTTCCAGCATGGCAAAGTTCCGCAAACCTCAAATTGCCACCATTCCCTTATTTGAGCCCCTCCTGCTATCACACAACCATTCCATCCGGCCAATCTCACTTCCAGGCCGTCATGTCCACACTCCTGGCATGGCCCTTACTCCCCTTCCAGGCCTATCGGCCGCTATTCGCCTCATAACACTTCAACGCTCACCTCCCTTCAAACCTAAATTATGCAGCCACGTTTCTTAGCCACACAAGCACCACTTCCCCTTTTGAGATACTCATTATAACTCTTGTTTACTCTTAATTTGATGTTAGGTGTCTTATCTGTCTTGCAGATTCAGCCAATCCTTTGAGCAGTAAGTTTTTTTTTAACTTTGAAATAAAGAATTCCTCTGACTTTATAGGTAATGTACAGGCTGGTGAGCAGACTCCATCATAGATCTCTCTTTTTGGCTAAAGTTTGGAATTGTTTTTATAGCCCCTTTGAGACTTAAATTCATGTTCAGTAAGATCTGCCCCACCTTTATTCACAAAGTTGCTAATTTCAGGACTGTTTGGAGTTCCTTGAGAACGGGTGTGGGGACCAGTGGTTATGAGAATGTTTTTAAGCTGCAGTTTCCTGAAAACAAATTCAGACCTGTTGAAAAATCTGCAAAAAAAATGCCCTAAAATACAATACTGTCTACTAGTCACATATAATAGTTGTCAAACGGCGAGTCGTCGTTATGCTTTGTGAGATTGCAAAGCGAGCTTGCAAGAACTGCGTCCCTCACAAAGTGAGGGACGCAGTTTTGTCCGCAAATGAGGACCTTGGGAAGCAAGGGGCGCATTTGCAGAAGTGGAGGTTCCAACGTCCGCTGCAATGAGCCGATGGCTCATTGCAGGCCGCAAATGCGGACCCTCGCAAAGCAAGGGGCCGCATTTGCAGAGGGGGACATAAACTGTAATAACCTGAAGGCTCATTGCAGACCGCAAATGCGGACCTCGCAAAACGAGTGTCCGCATTTGCGGAGTTGGAGGCTCTACGGCGCCTTACTCACTGTAAAAAACAAACCCATAAAAGCATGACTTTGAAAAAAAGCATGCCGCGGAACTTAGAAAAATAAAATACGACCCACGGGACTTAAATAAAAAATATCGGCACTTAGAAAAAAATACGAGCCGCAGGACTTTAAAAAAAAATTATTACAATTTTTGCAAAAATACAAAACAAAAACAAAAAAAACTCACACAGCGTGGGGGGAAAGCCACAACATCTGCCAGTAAGGTTGCATGCAAATTAAAGTTGAATTTAAGGAATTTTGTAACTTGAAAATCGGCTAAGCGAGAAAAAAAATGTCGACCGGAAAAAATGAAATTGAGGCTACACGACACCAAAGCCCGCAAAACACAGCCAGGTACAAAAATACACAGTTAGGAAGCATGGAAAAGGCTTGCGTGTCGCCTAACACATAGACAAACAACGCCATTTTACAACACTAACTTGCAACTAATAACATCACAAATCTAAAAAGGCGATTTAGACAACTAAACCAACGGTTTGCCCTCGCGCACGCAACATATTTCTAATGCACAGTTGGGACATTGATGACACTTTCTCCTCAGGGCAGCAACAGTCCAACTGTACATTGTATGCTGCAGGGAAATAAAAAGAGATTGTTAGCTCTTCAGGCTATTGCTTCCTGGATATATTCATTACAAATAGGTAAAGTATATTAATTCATTAAGTAACTAATTAATTGATTATGATTAAAAAAAATTGAGAGATCTAATTCTGTCTTTGTGATGAGCGCCGAAGGCGCTCAGAGGAGCAAAACTACACCAGAGGAGAAGCTCGCAATGTGCACTCATTGCAAACCACTCGTTGAGCGCCTAAGGCGCTCAGTGCGAGCCTTGCAATGAACGCAGAAGGTCCTCAGAGTAGAAAAAACTTTACATTGTGTGGCATTGCCATGGCTTCAAATTTTATTGCCCCGTCATTTTTGACGGGCAAGTCTCTAGTAAATTATAAGTTCTAAAAATGAATGAAATTTCACAGTAAATTTTTGGGGCCCTAATTTGTCTTGATATGCAAAATTTAAAAAATTTAAAAAAAAGGTAAAAATGAGGAAGTAAGAATATTCAAATTCTATTATAAATAAAAATCAGCACAAAAATGTAAATTTTCACAAAATAAAATTAGGAAGTTACATGAGAAAAAAGATAAATTTGGGGGAAGTTTTGAGAACAGTGAAACAAAGCAGCTTTTATACAGCTTGCGAGGACTGGAGTGTAATCTGTAGCTGTGGCATCTGAAGCAGTGAGTACCATCAATGTATGTATATACATCTAAGTGTATAATGCTCTATATTTGTAACACATTTCATCTTCACACTCTGTGTATTTAAATACATTTATAATTAAAATTATTATACATTTATTTGCATAGTGCCAACACATTCTGTAGCTCTTCACTTCACATTCAAAATTATTAGTGATTAATGATAATACTCTTTGATTACCATACAAAGTTAAACAATGTCTCTATTGGAAAATATACTTTCAAAATAAAGGGACTTATAAGAGAATCCTAATTATAACCAGTAATAATATTAACATATACAGCAGTCTGAGAACCTCATCTTTAGGTTGGAATATTTGAAATGACAAATACTGCATTGTTAGTTCAAACATTTACTTATCCTATTTCTTCTTTGTGTACATTATGTACTTCTAATAATTAAAATGCATACAATTTGCATTATCTTAAAATATAAAGGTGTGTAAATAAAACATAATCCTGAAGCTAATTAATGAATCAACTTTAACCTTGAATAAGTCAACCTGTTTCTTAGATTATAGTGGTTGGTATTATTTTTTATTTGTATATCACCAACATATTATCTAGCACAGTGTTTCTGCACTGTAGGTTCTAAGGGAATAGACATATAGAAACATGGGGTGAAACATAAGCTTCAGAGTGTCCTTACAATTTTATATATATATATATATATAACCGTATTTATCGGCGTATAAAACGCACTTTTTCTCCCTGAAAATAGGGGGCAAATCATAGGTGCGTGTTATACGTCGATATTCTCTCCCCCCTCCTCATCCTCAACCTCCCTCCTCACTCTAAACCCCCTCCGCATTCTAACCCCCCTCCTCAACCTAAACCCCCCTTCTCCTCAACATAAACCCCCCTAAATACACCCCCTCCTTTACCTGCTTCTGCTCCGGCCTCCGCACCGCTCCTTGACCCAGTGACGTCACATGTGCGCCAGCGCGCCACGTCATTAGCATATACCGGGTGAGGAGAATGAGGAGGGGGGTTTAGAATGAGGAGGGGGTTTAGGTTGAGGAGAGGGGGGTTTAGAATGAGGAGGGGGGTTTAGAATGAGGAGGGGGGTTAGAATGCGGAGTGGGGTTTAGAATGAGGAGGGGGGTTGAGGTTGAGGAGGGGGGTTGAGGATAGGGGGGTTGAGGAGGGAGGATGAAGATTGGGGGTTGAGGAGGGGGTTGAGGATGGGGGGGTTGAGGAGGGAGGATGAGGAGGGAGGTTGAGGAGGGGGTTGAGGATGAGGAGGGAGGTTGAGGATGTGGAGGGGGGTTGAGGATGAGGAGGGGGGTTGAGGATGAGGGGTTGAGGTTGAGGAGGGGGGATGAGGATAGGGGGGTTGAGGAAGGAGGATGAGGATTGGGGTGTTGAGGAGGGGGTTTGAGGAGAGAGGATGAGGATGGAGGATGAGGAGGGAGGTTGAGGAGGGGGTTGAGGATGAGGAGGGGGGTTGAGGTTGAGGAGGGGGTTGAGGATGGGGGGGTTGAGGAGGGAGGATGAGGAGGGAGGTTGAGGATGAGGAGGGGTTTAGGATGAGGAGGGGGGTTGAGGATAAGGAGGGGGGTTGAGGATGAGGAGGGAGGTTGAGGTTGAGGAGGGGGTTGAGGAAGGAGGATGAGGATGGGGGGGAAGAGGAGGGGGTTGAGGATGGGGGGTTTGAGGAGGGGGTTGAGGAGGGAGGATGAGGAGGGAGGTTGAGGAGGGGATTGAGGATGGGGTTGAGGATGAGTAGGGAGGTTGAGGATTTTGCTTCAAAGTTCTTTATTTGAATTTTTTTCCTGAAATTCCCTTCTTAAAATGAGGTGCGTGTTATACGCCGGTGCGTGTTATATGCCGATAAATACGGTATATACATTTCATAGTTTGATCCTTGGTAGCACCCATAGATATTATTTTCCCTTGGTTTACAAGACTGCGAGCCACCTTCTAATCTTTTGTTGTTTATATGTCCTTATAATTAACCCAGTCAGGCTTAAATTGCTTAACCCTATCCTTTTAGCACATTACACATAATTGTTCAACTTTAATTACTAGACATTGTCCTTTAAAGCTAGAGAACAAAAAAGAGAGGACACATGTTGAGTTCAAATACTAGCATGAAACTTGGTTAGAATGTCTACAATCCTGGAGAAGTTGGAGTAAATTCAAATTGTACATTACATAAAAAATAGGCTAAATATAATTTTTGGTTCACAGAGATGTTATTAATTAATATCCAATGTTCACCTTGGCTGAGATAGGAGAACCTACAATATTTTACTTTAAATAGTTTAGAGCTGTGTTTCTTCTCTGAAAGGTCTGGGGGAGATTGAGACAGCGAATCTGGAAAGTGAGATGAAAAGACAAATAAAAGTGATAGATACCTCATAGCAAGGAATGGGCAATTTAGTTTGACAATGTAGTGGTTGTTACTTATACCAGCACATTTCTGGAGTCCTAGAAGAATAATCTAATAAAATATCAACCCTGGTTCATGCAATTTATGGGTGTTAGACATATATACAAACTTTCTCATAGTTTTGGCTTGGAGAGTTTGTGCCTTATTTACATTAAAATAATGTAAAAAAAATGACTTGATTGATTACATGACCCTTGTGGGAAGCAGACACACAAAATAAAATTATATTACTTTCTGCACATAATAAGTCCCAATGTTTAACCCTTTGTGAGTGATGCTCACCACTCTATGTACAAAATATTCTAAACTGCTATAACATTGTAGTTGGACTAAGTGAGATGTTATCTGGAAGTGTTGCTTTCCTGTGAGTGTGCAGCTGAGTAGGCTGAATCTAATTTAAACAGGGGAAGTCACGAACATGGCAGCGTGAGAACAGTGAGCAGTTATAATCAGTGGTGTAGCTAGAGCTTTTGCCACCCGGGGCTGTCCCTGAGTTTGCCACCCCAGTGCAAACATATATCACCTTCTCTCTCACACTCCCCCTTCTCTCTATCTCTCCTCTCTTGCTCTATCTTCCCCTCCCTCTCTTCCTTTCTTTCCATGTCTCTCTCCCTATTCCCCTTCCTTCGCTCTCTTTCTTTCTCCTCCTTTCTTTCTCTCCTCTTACCTCTCTCTCCCTCCCCCTCTCTCTCTCAACCCCCTCTCATTCTATCCCTCTCTCTTTCTCTATCTCTTTCTTCTCTCCCCTCACTTCCTCTCCCTCTCTCTCAATCCCCCCTCTCTCTCCCAGTCTCTCTCCCTCCCCCCTCTCTCTCCCCTCACTCTCTCTCTGCTTTCTCTTTCTCTCCCTTTTCCCCACACTCCCTCTCTCTTCCCCTTTATTTCTCTCCTCTCCCCTCTCTCTTATACCCCCTCTCATTCTATCTCTCTCTTTCTTTTGCTCCCCCTCTTTCTCTCCCTCTGTCTTCATCTCGCTCTCCCCCTTGCCCTATGTATCCCCCTCTCCCCTCATGCCTCTCCCTCCATGTCTAACTCTTTCCCCTTGCCTCTCTCCCCCATGCATCACTCTCGCCCATGTCTCCCCTTGCATCTGCCTTTCTCCATGTGTCTTTCTCTCTCCCCATGCCTCTCCCTCTCCCCAATGTCTCCCTTTCTCCCCCATGCCTCCCTCTCCTCCATGTTTCCCCCTCTCGCTCCATGTCCCCCATGTGTCTCCCCCTTTCCCTTGCCTTTCTCCCTCTCCCCATGTCTCCCCCAATGTCTCCACTCTCCCTCCATATCTCCCCCTTACCTATATGTCCCTCCATGTGTCTCCCTCTTACCACCTAGCCTCTCTCCCCCATGCCTCTCCCTTTACATGCATGTCTTGCTCTCCCCCCATGTCTCCCCCATGTCTCCCTCTCCCCCCATGCTTCCCTCTCCCCCCATGTCTCCCCCTCTCCCCATGTTTCTCCCTTCCCTTTTTCCTCCATGTGTCTCCCTCTTTCCCCTTGCCTCTCTCCTCCAGGCCACTCCCTTTACATCCATGTCTCCCCCTTCCCTTTGTTCCCCATGTCTCCCTCTCCGCCCATGATAAAACTAATGGACAAGAGAGCAGGATTACCAAACAGACATGAAGAAAGATAATGTGAAATAGAGACCTGAAAGGGAAATATAGATCTGCTACCCTTCAAATATCCTATCCAGCCCGGTTAAAAAACTCAAATGAAGAACAAATCAAATACTTTATTAGTCTTATTACTCTCATCAACTTTACTAACCTTAGGAGAAAAATGTAGTCAAAATGTTTAAAAAAGTTTTGTATATATAACGCTTGTAAGAAACTCTTATTGCTTTAGAATGTGTATCTATGTTTGTACTACCAATGGTAATGTTATAATACCTCAACTACTTTTTGTTTCTTTTCGCTCCTGGTTATAACCAGAGACAAATTACTTAATATTCTCATTTGGGGGATTTAAGATGGAGATAGAATCAGACTCCCACCCCGAAAGAAAGAGACACTAATGTTAGTGTTAAGAGAATAATTAATGTAATGATGATAATCAAATTGACACAAATTAAAATGTTAATGTTATCTTTTTACTTCACCTATGCCTTACACTTGAGTGACTCCAGAAGATAACCTGGATCCAGCTTAAAAAAATAGGGAAAATCAAAGCCAAAAAAATAGACACAACCTAATGTATGGAGGTTTAACTCCCAGTTTAAAAGAAGGAAAGCCTTTTTATTTTATAAAAAATATAAACCTTCAGTAATATTCTTACAGGAGGCCCATTTTGCTAAAAACAGTGTCCCCTCTTATCTTCAGAGAGATTATCCAACAGTCTACACCATGAATTAGGAAACCAGAAAAGCGGAGGCTGCTATTTTAGTACACAAATACTTCCCATTTAAATTTGAGAGCAAGACAATAGACAAGGAAGGAAATTATCTAATCATAACGGGACAATACTGAACAAAAATATATCTCTAGTAAACATATACGCCCAACAACCACTCCGCACAACTACTTAATCAAACTACTTAATATGCTACATTCCTTAGACCCAGGTAAATTAATAATGGGGGTGACTTAAACTTAGCTCTGGACCATGGATTGGAGAAATCCAGGGACACCTTAAGAAACAGATATTCCCCCAAAATGTCTAAAAATAAATAACCTACTGGAGAAAAATAGTTTGGTGGATGCATGGAGAGGACATCCCCCCACAGAAAGGGCATATACATATTTTTCACCCAATTACAACTATCACATCCCATCTTTCACCTAATCACAACAGAACAGATACAATACTACTTGACTCAGGGCTGTTTGACCGCTCAAGTAATGCGTACATTTTGCCCTGCCCATGGTCTGATCACGCAGAAGTGCTCATAAACATAGATCTAGGTCTAAACTTCAGATATCAATATAGCTGGAGATTAAATGATTAGTTACTAACAAATCCTTCATTTCAAACACAAATTGAACCAGATCTAGATTTATACTTCACATGTAATGACCAACCAGAAACAAAAATAGGGTGGCTCTGGCTCACAAAGCATACATAAGAGAGACTTTACTGAGAATGGCATCTACATATAAAAAAAATAATTGCCTCAAAGAGACTAAACTCTTAAAAGAATTAAACATACTAGAGAGCCGAAATCAAAAAAGCTTCTCAATCTCTCTAAGGCAAAAAATTGAAAAACTCCGGCTAGAGTGGGATAACATTGTGTCAGAAAAAACTGAGAAAGCCATCAGAAAAAACAGAGCATGCATTCTTCCCATATGTTAATAAATTATCCACTATGCTAGCTAGTAAACTAAGGTCCAAGCAAAAACAAATTCAAATTTAACAGATCAGATCCCCGGGAGGACAGATAGCCCTGAGCCAAACTAAAATAAAAGAAACATTTTTAATTATTATCAAATAGTGATGTCGCGAACATAAAATTTTCAGTTTGCGAACCGCGAACGCGAACCGCTGCAAATGTTCGCAAACCGCGAACCCGGTGAACCGCCATAGACTTCAATGGGCAGGCGGATTTTAAAACCCACAGGGACTCTTTCTGGCCACAATAGTGATGGAAAAGTTGTTTTAAGGGGACTAACACCTGGACTGTGGCATGCCGGAGGGGGATCCATGTCAAAACTCCCACGGAAAATTACATAGTTGATGCAGAGTCTGGTTTTAATCCATAACGGGCATAAATAACCTAACACCCCCCTCCATCATCATCCTTCCCTGGATCTCTTTACCCCCTCCCTCATCATCCTCTCCTGTGTCTCTTTTCCCCCTTCCTCCTCACCCTCCCCTGTGTCTCATCCCCCCTCCCTCATCATCCTCCCACCTCCCTCATCATCCTCCCCTGTATCTATTTACCCCCTCCCTCATCATCCTCCCCTGTGTCTCTTCCCCCCTCCATCATCATCCTCCCCTGTGTCTCTTTCCCCCTCCCTTATCATCCTCCCCTGTGTCTCTTTTCCCCCTCCCTCATCATCTTCCCCTGTGTCTCTTCCCCCCTCCCTCATCATCCTCCCCTGTGTCTCTTTCCCCCCTTCCTCATCACCCTCCCCTGTATCTCTTTACCCCCTCGCTCATCATCCTCCCCCCTCTCTTGATGATAAGGGGGGGAAGAGACACAGGGATAAGTGTGCGGGGTGTTAGGGTAAGGGGTGTTAGGGATAAGGGTGAGGGGGTTAGGTGTTAGGGTGAGGGGTGTTAGGGATAAGTGTGATGGGTGTTAGTGTAAGGGGTGTTAGGGATAAGTGTAAGGGGTGTTAGGGTTAGGTGTTAGGGTGAGGGATGTTAGTGTTAGGTGTTAGGGATAAGTGTGAGGGGTGTAAGGGTTAGGGTGAGGGGTGTTAGGGATAAGTGTGAGGGGTGTTAGGGTTAGGTGTTAGGGTGAGGGGTGTTAGGGATAAGTGTAAGGGGTGTTAGGGTTAGGTGTTAGAGTGAGGGATGTTAGGGATAAGTGTGATGGGTGTTAGTGTAAGGGGTGTTAGAGATAAGTGTAAGGGGTGTTAGGGTTAGGTGTTAGGGTGAGGGATGTTAGTGTTAGGTGTTAGGGATAAGTGTGAGGGGTGTTAGGGTTAGGGTGAGGGGTGTTAGGGATAAGTGTTAAGGGGTGTTAGGGTTAGGTGTTAGGGTGAGGGGTGTTAGGGATAAGTGTAAGGGGTGTTAGGGTTAGGTGTTAGGGTGAGGGATGTTAGGGTTAGGTGTTAGGGATAAGTGTGAGGGGTGTTAGGGTTGGGTGCTAAGGTGAGGGGAGGATGATGATAAGGGGGGGAAGAGACACAGGGGTGTCCTTGCAGCAGAGATCAAAAGAGTCCTTCAGGACTGTATTGCACACTGTGTTCAGTAGCCTAGCTATGGTTTTCCCCTTTGAGGCAGTATCACCTACACTCAGCCTCCTCTCAGTAAGACTGCAAGTTAGTTATGATTCCAAAATGGCTGCTGTCCATGAGGTAGAAGGGTGTGGAAGGCAGGGTATGATGCTGATTGGCTGGAATGTGTCTGCTGACTGTGAGTTGCAGGGTCAAAGTTTGCTCAATGATAAAGTATAGGGGGCGGGTCTAATATCGCATATGTTCAAAGTTCGCCGCGAATGCGAACATGCTATGTTCGCCGGGAACAGTCCGCCGGCGAACTAACATCTCTATTATAAAAACATATATTCATCCCAATTAAAAACTAGTAACTTCACAATAAAATAATTATTAAACAAATACAATATCCCATCCATCTCAAATAAAAACCTGAAAAATCTTAATGCTAAAACAACTGTAGAAGAAATTTTAGAAACCATAACATCTTTAAAACTAGACAAATCCCCTGGGCCAGATGGCTTCTTTGACATTTATTATAAAACTCACGCCAATAAACTTGCTCAATACCTAAATAGATTATATTATGAAATCCTATGAGGGGAACAAATGCCACCCAAATTCAACCAGGGTAACATGGTGTTCTTCCCTAAACCTGGACGAGACCCATTGGAAGTCAATAACTTTTGTTCAATCTCATTGCTTAATCAAGATATTAAAATACTAGCAATATTCTCCTGATTCTTACCTAAACTGGTTCACAAGGACCAGGTAGGATTTGTGCCGTTCAGACAGGCGGGGGACAATAATAGGCGGATTCTCGACATATATCATATAGCCAAATCTAAGAATATCCACTTATGCACAATAGCCTTAGACTTAGAGAAGGCATTCAATTTGCTGGAATGGTCAGGTTTGCATGAGGTCTTGGCCAAAATGGGCATTAAGGGTGATTTTATTAATCTACTTAAAACCTATTATAGAAATGTAATAGTGCACTTAAAACGACAAGGCTATGATAGAGAACATATTTCCATACAAAGAGGGACTAGACAGGAGTGCCCTCTCTCCCCGCTATCATTCGCTTTATTGATTGAGCCCCTAGCCCAAGCTATTAGGTCCACGCCACGAGTAAAGTAAGTCATGGATGGACTGCAAGAATTTAGTTGCTTCATGTTCACTGATGATATCTTGTGCACATTGGTAGATCTGGTAAACTGCATACCAGCCCTGATGGTCTTAGATTCCTTTGGAGCGATCTCAGGACCCAGGGTAAATGTAGATAAAATGGAAGTGATAGGATCATTGCTCCCCCAACAAGACCTAGACCATCTTAAAAGACAATATCCATTCTCTTGGCCTAAACACCACATACAATACCTGGGACTGAACATAACCCCTAACCAGTCTGGACTGTACAATGTAAACTATATCCCATTATTTAAGTCCCTTAGAAATGATATTAACAAATGGAGCAAACATCCATTATCATGGACAGAGAGTATAAACGCTATTAAGATTAAGATGAATATATTACCAAGAATATTATATCTAGTCAGATCCTTACCTATACCAATTATTCCCAAAGAGTTAGAGAATTTTCAAAAATATATAACTAGATTTATATGGAATAATAAAAGAGCGTAGATAGCCCATACACACATATTCAGAAATAAAAAAAACAGGAGGGCTGTCGTGCCATAACCTAAAATGTTATTATAACACGGCCCAGATTGCATTCATACTCCAAGCACACTCCAGTGGACAACAACCAGCCTGAGTATTTCTGGAAAATTACCAAATGAAACCCCAAACATGGGAATCGGTTATATGGAAACCACCAATCCCTCCACATATACTGAAACATAACAACCCTATGATAAAGCTTTCGTTAACTAACTGGAAAAGGGATAACTCAAAAAATCATTTAGCAGCCACATTAACAGAACTAACCCTACACTTACATCTCAACCTATTTGGGACAGCTTGAGACGATTCTCAAAATTGATGAACAACAGCTAAACTTGACAAATTAGGTAATTGGTTATCAAATGGACAATGCCTTACCTTTGACCAATTGAGGATTAACTATAACATCCCACTCAAGGAGCATAACAATGATTGTAAAATTAAACATTTAGTGACCACACTAATAAAAAAAATGAGGTAAACCGCAAACCAACTGGTTATCCCTTATATGCAGCAAAGCCCCACTAACCAGAGGTCTCCGCGGTTCTATTTACTCTATACTAAATGCCCCAACAACAATTTTCAAAAATAACTTTCTGCAACAATGGGAATCAGACATGGGAACTCAATGGGATCCACATAAGTGGGAAAAAATCTGCACAAATATAAGTAAAGGCTCATAAAATTACGGGTCTACTTCTTTTAAACTTTTGTAAAGGTGCTGCACAGAGCTTATCTCACACCTGATAGATTACATAAAATGAACACACAAACATCTTCAAGTTGCTGTAGACTATGTCAAACTACAGGTACATTTCTCCACACTTGGTGGATAATTCAGAACATTTGGACCAAAGTCATGGAGTTAGCATCGACCATTTTGAACACAACAATAAATAAACATTTGCCTACTGAGAGGCTATTCTCCTCTACTACAAAAGCGGCATAATAAATGGCTACAATTCCTGCTTATGGCCATGAAAAGTCATATTGCAAATAAATGGAAGATGCAACAACTTCACCTCCAAGAAATAACACAAAAACTAAATTTCGTAATGATTAATGAAAAGATGACTCATGTCATATCTAATACATATCCAATATTTACAGAAATATGGGATGTACGTATCAACTCCCCATACTCAATCACAATCACATAAAAATTACAAATATCACAAAACAAACCCTAAAAATTATATTAAAGCTGGCTGAATTGATAACCTCTCGGAATGGAAAGCAGAAGCTGAACAGGTTTCAATGATTCAATGACAACTTTATTGACAAAATTGGAGTTCAAACCCATTAGGGATAAAAGAAAGAAACTAAATCAACTATGACTCAATAAAGTGTACCCCCCCCCCCTCCCCTGAATGTTAGGGTTAGTTCTTTTTAATTTAATATGTTTTAGGTTCATTTAGTTAACATTTTTTACTGAATCTACAGCTACAGTCAAAAGGTGAAAAGAAAAAAAAGGAAAAAACTGGAGGAAGGTCAGAGTTAAACAAAAGAACTACAACAACAACAAAATTTTATACAAATTTAAAATTATTAAATGCAGTTTATGACATGTGTGTTTAAATTTTCAAATATGAAAAATGACATATGACTGTGAAAATAAAGATTAATGATTTTAAATAAAAGGGCAAATGTCCATGGTCTAAAGGCAGCAATACAGTGTAAAGACCTGGACAAAGAACAGGCAGGTAAAAATACATAAAATAAATGGCCAACATTTACATTCACTATGGCTTGGAAAGCCTAAGCAAGTGTTAGAAAATGTCTGCACTAAAATTAAATTTATATCTTTCTTTGCTGTGATCAGGACAGAAAAGGGGTTAACAATAAATACAATTAGTTTTACATTTTTAACATCTCTAAGTGTGCCCTTTCAAATAAATAAAATTAGCTTATATTTTAGTGGGAACTATATGACAATAGATACAAAAAAGAGAAAAACACAGGTGGCTTCAGGTACCCTAAGATTCCAGGATGTAGTCTAGGGGTGCTACTATAGGATATAATTAACTTAGGACAAAAAAATAGAAAACAGAACAAGTATCCTTTAGACTGTAAGTGCACACCCTCTGCCCAGTTTGACAATATAGGGTAGATAGAAAGATAATATAAAACTTAACATTTATTGATAAAATTAAAAGCTATTATAAAATATAGAAATACTGACGAGATACAATTAGTAGGGGAATGAGAAATAGTTTATATAGGCTTCCTTATAGATTCAGTACATAGGAATGAGTTTTGTATCCTCATTATTAGAGTGATAATAAATAGTGAAAAGTAAAGTGCATATAGTGCAGTGAAATACAAATGAGTAGCAGAAACATAGGTCCAAAATCTAAGGCCTATGTGTTTGCACTAATATATATTGCACTTTTTAAGAAAAGTGTCTAGTGCTTGTAGAAAATAGTGATAATTGCACTTGTTGATATTGCACCTTTTTATTATTATTACTATCTAAAGTGATAAGTGCCAGTATAGTTGGATAAATAAACTGTTGGATAAATACAATAGATAAAGTGCTAGTGCTTGCTGAGGAAATAGGTATATTGAATAGGTCCTATGTTGGAAGGTAAAGCCATGTATTATGATTATAATATTGATTGTTTGTGCCCCCACACAATCTATGGAGCTGAGTGGCCTAGTTTCTTCCACACTCTTAGTACTCGTTTTTTAATAAATTAATCGATTTTAGTTTGGTGTGGATACTATTATTGCAACGTTTGTTGTAGATGGTGAGTCTATATTATAGCAGAGCGTCTCAGCTCCAAACAACTGCCCGCGTGTCGCCTATGCGTCGGCGTGTGACGTCATAGATCGGCGTGGCGGCGTTGTACGTGCAACACGACGCACGTTTCTGAGGATTTCATCAGGGGTTACCGTAACCCCTGATGAAATCCTCAGAAACGTGCGTCGGGTTGCACGTACAACGCCGCCACGCCGATCTATGACGTCACACGCCGACGCATAGGCGACACGCGGGCAGTTGTTTTCATCAGGGGTTACCGTAACCCCTGATGAAATCCTCAGAAACGTGCGTCGGGTTGCACGTACAACGCCGCCACGCCGATCTATGACGTCACACGCCGACGCATAGGCGACACGCGGGCAGTTGTTTGGAGCTGAGACGCTCTGCTATAATATAGACTCACCATCTACAACAAACGTTGCAATAATAGTATCCACACCAAACTAAAATCGATTAATTTATTAAAAAACGAGTACTAAGAGTGTGGAAGAAACTAGGCCACTCAGCTCCATAGATTGTGTGGGGGCACAAACAATCAATATTATAATCATAATACATGGCTTTACCTTCCAACATAGGACCTATTCAATATACCTATTTCCTCAGCAAGCACTAGCACTTTATCTATTGTATTTATCCAACAGTTTATTTATCCAACTATACTGGCACTTATCACTTTAGATAGTAATAATAATAAAAAGGTGCAATATCAACAAGTGCAATTATCACTATTTTCTACAAGCACTAGACACTTTTCTTAAAAAGTGCAATATATATTAGTGCAAACACATAGGCCTTAGATTTTGGACCTATGTTTCTGCTACTCATTTGTATTTCACTGCACTATATGCACTTTACTTTTCACTATTTATTATCACTCTAATAATGAGGATACAAAACTCATTCCTATGTACTGAATCTATAAGGAAGCCTATATAAACTATTTCTCATTCCCCTACTAATTGTATCTTGTCAGTATTTCTATATTTTATAATAGCTTTTAATTTTATCAATAAATGTTAAGTTTTATATTATCTTTCTATCTACCCTATATTGTCAAACTGGGCAGAGGGTGTGCACTTACAGTCTAAAGGATACTTGTTCTGTTTTCTATTTTTTTGGAACTATATGACACAAGAACGTATTTACAGCTTGTACAAGAAAATCGCCATTTAGGAAAAAAAAAGAATCTCAGTGGCCAGACATTACAATATTCAGTTACATAAAATAAACATTGAATCAGGAAGGAGTAGATCAAACTGTTCTGTGCTGGTTAAATTCAATAGATTTATAGACCATGCAACTCATAGTTTGTTTGCTTTGCAGATCTAACAGAAATAAAATAAAAATAAGCATTGTATCAAAATGGGGATGAGAAGAGATTGTCGTTATTGGACATATTCTGTGATAGTCATCCTAGCCCAACTTTGGCTAAGTAAGTATAATACAGTGGAACCTGCATTATGGTACTATAGCTTGTAATTAGCATTTGTAATTTATATATAAAATATGTTGGATGATATCGTTCGTACTGATTACAATTATACATATTGTAGCACAAGAATGTAAATGTAATTTCATAAAAATATCTTATTGTTACACTTACCTTCTGTATTATCTACCAATAAACATCAAAATGGCAAATAATTTTCAGTAAAAAGCAAATATCTTTGTGGTAGAACAAAATTAGAGGACAACATTGGGTTAATCATAATCATATAGTATTAGAGAATTTTTATTAGTGAAAAAACAACGTTGATTAAAAGAATTTAAAAGAAATTTAAAAACACTGTGAAAACTGGTTCCTTAAATGACTCTTGTGACCACTATTGCCACTCTGTTATATAGTATTCTTAGAGTGTGGTTACACAGATTATTCCTCAGAGTGTATAAAAGGGCAACTGCTCACTGATTCAAGAGCTATAGACAAATCCCATAGGTATATATATATATACAATATTAATATAGATTGCTGGCAAGTGATATGAAGCACCTATTGGTGGTAGAGTTATCTTGGTGTTTCAAGAATGTAAATGCTCAGTCTCATATGGGAATGTCATAGAGTCTGATACAAATACCAGTTACTGTATGCAGCAACGCTGCTTTCCCTTAGTGTATCTGTATACATACACAACTGACATGCTGTTTGTAAAGCGTTAGCTGTCTCCTCTTAACTAAGTTACTGAGGGTCTTTGTCAGTTTGAGGGGTAGGCTATAATAGCCCAAGTTATATGCCCTTAAAAGTGCCTCTGAGTTCTTTGTAATAGAGCGTTTGCGCCTCCATTAACTCGGAGTTTCGCGCTTCCTGATTACGGCGTGCGTGATGACGTCACGCTACGTTCGCCTGTTACCTAACATGTTTCTACGTTACAAAACGTCTTTGTCAAAGGATCAAGGGGTGTACTGAAAATGGGAGCTATTTAAAGGGAGCGGTCGCCATGGTTACCAGTGCTACCGAATGTGCTACACTAAAAAACATCTGTTATTTATTATCAGCCTGGGAGGAAGGAAGATGATAGAAATAGGACTTATATAAGATATTATCAGACATTAGAGGACCCTTATATATAATAATGCAGGATTGAAAAATCTTCCATGTATAGGTGTGAATGCAAAAGTGAATCAATGGATATAGTCTCTTCTAGTGATCAATGTGTCACTGGGAAGTGGACTTATAAAAGGAAAAAATTGATGTAATATTGCATCAAGTGCTTAATAATTATAAAGTGCTTTGTGCAGAGGCTATTAAATGAAGTCCCAAACCACGAGGGACTGTGTACTAAATACTTATAGTATATAATTATGCAAATGAGTCCAGGTTGAGTGATAAAGAGAGCACCATCTAAAAAGAGGGGCAATAAAGTAGCCTGTAATTATATAAGCTAAGGTGCAA
The DNA here is from genome assembly GCA_027410445.1 of Discoglossus pictus. NCBI lineage: Eukaryota > Metazoa > Chordata > Amphibia > Anura > Alytidae > Discoglossus > Discoglossus pictus. Next base: position 219,466,587 of record CM050169.1, on the reverse strand, counting down.
GTAGTGTAAGTGTAAGGAGTGGTGTACCAAAATATATATCTATTAGACATAAGCGCCCTATAAAGGAGGCGGTAAAGGTGGACTATTATAAGTAAAACATATAAGTGAAAAATATTTAAATGAAGGGAGTAGAGAAAAAAACCTTCATTTAGACCATTTGGTACTTGTGCTTGAAGTTTATAAATCCATTTGGATTCACATTGTAGTAATTTCTTTTGGAAATTGCCCCTTCTGGGCCCTGGAGTTACTGAATCTATGATGCAGAACTTAAGTGCATCCGGATTGTTGTTGTGGCAATATTTAATATGTCTTGCTATGGGGGTGTCATATTCATTAAGAATAGAGTATACATGTTCCCCCACTCTACGTCGAAGCTCTCTACAGGTTTTACCTACGTAAATCTTATTGCAAAGACATGTGGCTATATATATCACTCCTGTGGATTTACAATTGAAGAAGTTGTTAATCTCATAACTGAGACCATTAATAGGGTGTATATAGTTTTTGCATGGTTTCACAAATTTGCAGAATTTGCATCTACCACATTTGTACATTCCCTTAAGGGGTTTAAGCCATGTCTTGGTCTCAATTGGGTTGTCTTTGTACAAACTATGTACAATCATATTTTTTATATTGGTGCCTCTCCTATATGTTATGCTTGCCTTTGGGTTTAGGGCATCTTGTATGTCTTGGTCATTTGTAAGAAGATGCCAATGTTTCTCAAGAATGTTCTTAATAATATCAGAGTCATGACCATATGTCATTATACATCTAATAAAAACCTGGTTAGATGTATCATTTACTTTAGTGATATTATTTTCCTGTTTTTTTGTGACATGTGAATTAAGCAGGTCAGTTCTATTACAGGATAAGGCATGCTTATAGGCTGATTTAAGACTCCTATTCGGATAACCTCTTGATTTAAACCGCTGTCTAAGTTTATCTGCTTCTGTTTTTAATTCATGTTCTGTACTGCAATTCCTCCGAATCCTTAAATATTGGCCTTTAGGGATTCCTCTTTTTTGGGGCCCAAAGTGCTGGCTTTCCCATTTTAGTAGTGTGTTAGAGGCTGTTTCCTTTCTAAAGGTTGAAGTACAGATTCTCCCTTCCAAATCTTTTTTAATTTTTAAATCTAAGAAGGAGACTTCACTTTGACTTGCCTCAGAGGTGAATCTCAGGCCTAGTTTGTTGTTATTCAAATATGATATGAAAGCAGTTAGATCTTCTCTGTTGCCCGTCCAGACAAGAATCACATCATCTATGTATCTTCTCCAGATGAGTATATTACTTCCAAAGGTATGTGCGTTGTCATCATATATGTATTTGTCCTCCCACCAACCAAGGAAAAGATTGGCATAACTGTGAGCACACCGTGTTCCCATTGCCGTTCCTTGTTGTTGGTGGTACCATTTATGGTTAAAGACGAAAAAATTATGTTTCAGAACATATTCAAGCAGTGATATCAGCAGTTGGTTTAATTCTTCAAAAATGGAGCCTTTCATCTTTAAAAAGTATTTTACTGCGTCAATCTCAAAATGATGAGGGATACTACTATAGAGAGCTTCAACGTCAATGCATACTAGCCACGAGTCAGTAGGTATAGTTAGGTCTTCTAGTTGCCTAAGAATATCTGGGGTGTCCTTCACATATGATGGCAATCCCATCACAAAGTCTCTAAGGTGGTAGTGGAGAAAAACACTACAATTGTGTGACAGATTGTCAGTGCCAGAGACTATAGGTCTTCCAGGGATAGGCCTAGTCTTTTTATGCACTTTTGGAAGGGAGTAGAAGACTGACACCGTAGGGAATTTAGGGAGCAGAAAATGATAAGTTTGGTCATCAATGATTCCTGAGTTTTTAACACCATCTAGGATATTCTTGAGGGTTGATTTAAATTCAACTGTGGGGTCCTTGGGAATGATTTTATAAGTCATTTTGTCCTTAAGGATCCTTTCACACATATCTTTATAGTCCATGTTGTCCATTAGGACTATATTACCGCCCTTATCGGCTGGTTTGATGTGGATGGTGTTATCGTCTCTCAGTTCTTTAAGAGCTGCATATTCAGATTTAGTGAGATTGTATATTTTTTTGTAGCTCATATGGTCTATGTTCTCTATGTCATTCGAGACTTGTTGTAAAAATACCCAGATGTTGGCATAATCTTTTAATTGCGGTGTAAAAGTACTTTTATTTCTCCATCTCTTAGGTTCAATTGTTGGTGTACAGTTTTCTTCCAGTAGTTCTACAAGACCTTGTATAATCGTAATGTCCTCTTGGGGTACACCTAAATTGAGGATTTCCCTCTCTTGCTTCATTTTATAAAATTTATGTAGAGCTAACTTTCTGGAGAACAAATTTAAGTCCTTTATGTGAGTAAAGGTGTCTGCTTTGGATGTAGGTACAAAGGTTAGGCCTTTACTTAATACTGAAATATGTGACTCTTGCATTTCAAAATGGGATAAGTTTATAATTCTTAGTTCATCCTCTCTTTTGCTGGGTATCCTTGAAATTGATTTGATCTTGTTTGTATCGATCTCCTTCCTTGAGACCGTCCTCTTCCTAAAAAAGGAGTAGGCGGGAGATCATTCTCATATCTAGAATATGGTCTTGTTTGTCTGTCAGAATCATATTGATTTCTTCTCGAGCGTAGTTCATATTGGTCCCTTCTCCAATTGGAGTTTCTTGTTCTGTTATTGGTTTTATATTGATGGAAATTGGGACCTATGGGGTCTTTTCTGGTAGTATTATCCTCTATGTCTGAGGTATCATAATCAGATGAACTAGTTTCTGAATTTGCTGGTAGTCTCTTATATATTCTACCTGTCTTGAAATCTGTTTGGTCTCTTAGAAATTTTCTCTGTTTGCGATCTTTAATGTCTTTTTTGAATTTGTCATTTTTAAAGTTCAATTTGTTGCATAGAATTTCAAAGTCAGAGAGGTCTTTGAATTTATCAACTTCTGCTTGATTCAGTATAACTCTTTGTTTAATGTTCTCCAGATTTTTCTGCTCAGTTTCAATAATCAAGGACATAAGGTCCATAGAACATTTGAATAGGATTTCCTTCCATTTGGACAAAAAGGTCTCATCGTTTATATTGGAGGCTGATGTAATATTAGTCCTCAAGCCTCTAGGGATTAGTTTATTTTTCATATAATTCGGGAGACTGGATATTTCCCAGATTGATCTAATTTGCTTCCTCATATTTTTTTGAAGCTCATATAGAGCTGAATTTACATCTTTATTTTCAGTTCTGGGTTGTATTGAGGGCATGAAAGTTTCCTCTGCCTCAATTTGTAGTTGTGCAAAGTCCAGACTAGTGATGTTAGCCCCTGCCATTTTAAAATTGTGCAGTTTATTTTTTGGGCTAACAGCAAACAGAGAGAGTAAAAGTGTAGACTTGTAATTACAAACCCTAAGTGTGGATTGAACCACTGTTAGAAATGAATAGACAAGTAATATCTTAGGGAATTAAACCCATTAGTGCTTGACACTACAAATTCAAATGTGAGGACAACATTGGGTTAATCATAATCATATAGTATTAGAGAATTTTTATTAGTGAAAAAACAACGTCGATTAAAAGAATTTAAAAGAAATTTAAAAACACTGTGAAAACTGGTTCCTTAAATGACTCTTGTGACCACTATTGCCACTCTGTTATATAGTATTCTTAGAGTGTGGTTACACAGATAATTCCTCAGAGTGTATAAAAGGGTAACTGCTCACTGATTCAAAAGCTATAGACAAATCCCATAGGTATATATATATATATATATACAATATTAATATAGATTGCTGGCAAGTGATATGAAGCACCTATTGGTGGTAGAGTTATCTTGGTGTTTCAAGAATGTAAATGCTCAGCCTCATATGGGAATGTCATAGAGTCTGATACAAATACCAGTTACTGTATGCAGCAACGCTGCTTTCCCTTAGTGTATCTGTATACATACACAACTGACATGCTGTTTGTAAAGCGTTAGCTGTCTCCTCTTAACTAAGTTACTGAGGGTCTTTGTCAGTTCGAGGGGTAGGCTATAATAGCCCAAGTTATATGCCCTTAAAAGTGCCTCTGAGTTCTTTGTAATAGAGCCTTTGCGCCTCCATTAACTCTGAGTTTCGCGCTTCCTGATTACGGCGTGCGTGATGACGTCACGCTACGTTCGCCTGTTACCTAACATGTTTCTACGTTACAAAACGTCTTTGTCAAAGGATCAAGGCGTGTACTGAAAATGGGAGCTATTTAAAGGGAGCAGTCGCCATGGTTACCAGTGCTACCGAATGTGCTACACTAAAAAACATCTCTTATTTATTATCAACCTGGGAGGAAGGAAGATGATAGAAATAGGACTTATATAAGATATTATCAGACATTAGAGGACCCTTATATATAATAATGCAGGATTGAAAAATCTTCCATGTATAGGTGTGAATGCAAAAGTGAATCAATGGATATAGTCTCTTCTAGTGATCAATGTGTCACTGGGAAGTGGACTTATAAAAGGAAAAAATTGATGTAATATTGCATCAAGTGCTTAATAATTATAAAGTGCTTTGTGCAGAGGCTATTAAATGAAGTCCCAAACCATGAGGGACTGTGTACTAAATACTTATAGTATATAATTATGCAAATGAGTCCAGGTTGAGTGATAAAGAGAGCACCATCTAAAAAGAGGGGCAATAAAGTAGCCTGTAATTATATAAGCTAAGGTGCAAGTAGTGTAAGTGTAAGGAGTGGTGTACCAAAAGATATATCTATTAGACATAAGCGCCCTATAAAGGAGGCAGTAAAGGTGGACTATTATAAGTAAAACATATAAGTGAAAAATATTTAAATGAAGGGAGTATAGGAAAAACCTTCATTTAGACCATTGGGTACTTGTGCTTGAAGTTTATAAATCCATTTGGATTCACATTGTAGTAATTTCTTTTGGAAATTGCCCCTTCTGGGCCCTGGAGTTACTGAATCTATGATGCAGAACAAAATTACTAAAGTACTAAAGTTCAACATTGTTGGAAACCACTGAACTCATCTGTGGTATTAACAAGTATTAAAACTATGAAGCAACATCTATTATTTTTTTATAAATTGCATAAATTACCACAGGGAGTTTACCAGAACAACTAATAGAACTTTAAAATCTGATATAACAGAGAAACAATATACTAGTGATGCAGGAAGCGAGTGTCCTTAATTATGTAAATATGTTATAAAACAATATAGTTCTAATTTACTATCATATATGGGCCAGGGAATACAGTCAGTTGTTAATCCAATAAAAAGTGGTTATAGGTCTAATTTGTAAATTTGAACTATTCTGAATTTTCAAACTGGATACTTCTGTACCTCGGGCTTCCAAAAGTAAGTTTAATATTTTTAGCAGAAAACTATTTGCTTAGTACATATAAGTAAAAAGTTATACCAAGAGATTAAAGTAATTTAATTTCTTTAATTTTCTGGATTCGGTCATGGCAGCAAACACTACATGGGCACTTTATAACCTTTTACATTTAGAAAAGGAATAAAAAATAAAAAAAAAACCTATAAAAGGCACCTCACTTATCCATAAAGCAGTCTTATTCCCTAACTTCAATATGGGCTTGGTCGTATTGCTTTCATAAACTAATCCAAAATATTCCATTCCATGTTTGGTATACATTTTCAATTTAACACCGAAGCTTACTTGTATTATTGGAAGAAAGAAAAATGTTGGAGAAGAGCAGCTGAATAAACTTTATTTTAAATAGTTCACATATCTTAAGACTCACTGTCCAAACTTGGATTATTCTCCAGATTGAATCTCTAATCAATAATGTCTCAACACAATGTTGAATGAAAGACCAGACCTCTGTCATGCAGGGAAAACTTTCTCACAATTTGCTTATGACGTGGAAACTGCCCATGTACAATGTTCCCAGAGGCCCTTAGGTGCTGTTACACCCAACATTTTGTAAGCTTTAATATGGACTGTCCACTTATTAATAAAACCCGAGGAAGCTCTTTCATGTTTCTTGGCATCAAAGCGAAAAATGAAAAGGCTGGATGTTTTTCATGGGTGCTGAGTTATAAAGAGGTAATTCTTAAACATCTGATGACATCTAAAATTGTCATCATATTTAAAGTGACTGAATCAATCTGCGAAACCTCACTCAGATCCTGTGATATGTCGTGGATGTGGAATTATTCCTAGCTTTTACATCAGTAGAAATAACCTCTGGAGACCAACTTTATTTTTTAATTTCAATCTGCTCAATTCTTATGCCCATAAAGATAGGGATTTAGAAACATAGTACCCTGAAGAAGAAAGTTCACCACGTTTGGAATAGGAAAAGGGTGTTCGATTGAAAGTATCTTCAGGAAATTAAAACATGGGTTTTCTTGACCATTGGGGAGTAAGTACTCTTCTGATTATGGAAACAGGAAGAAAAATGTGAATAACTTCCCAGTCAAATGGAACTGAAAATGTTTCTGCAACAAAGTTTGATAATCTCTGAATTTTGAACAATGAATTGGAATTTGACAATTTATTAAAGAATCAATTAGAATTTATATGTGACAGATGAACCTCATATATGCAAGTGTGTCTGAAGGCCTTTGAGTTTATTTGGCCTTACCAGGATATAATGGAATTTTGACTTAATACATCTGCTTTTACATTTTCTAGTCTAACAAGTATGTTGGTATCTCCAAAATATTTTTCTGTGCCCAGGTCATAATGGATAATATCTCTAAGAAAAAAGTTCTGCATTTTGTTCTGTTCACTCTGAATTTTGCATATCTTTCTCTGAGGAAAAAGATAAATTGCTCTAAGGCATGTGTCACACCTCTGCTAAGGTAGAAGGTTTTTTTTGTCTGATGGATTTATTTCAAGAACCTTTGCAAATTTATTTTTCATCCAAAATGTTTTGTTTTTAATTGAACACAACAGTATTGAAGAGAACTTTGACCCAGGCAAACATTTATCATAACCATGTTTATATGTATTTGATCTTATTATTTTTACTAAAAGTCTATTCCAAACATCACCACTTATCTTTTTAATTTTTGAAAGTGGTATTTTCAACCCTTAACACTTGCACCTTCCAACTTCCCTCTCAAACATTTAAATCCTTTCAGATTTTCTATCTTCCTCCACCTCTTTAGCTTTGACCAGACCTACTTTGAAAAAAATATATTTTGCTTCCTGAGATCTTTGTGTGGGCTTGAAGTTCCATTTAGATCATATCTCTCAAGGAAAATGGAGGCAAGAAGAACATTTATTTTGAGAAACTTTCTTACAGGAAGAAATTTTGGTGACCATCCAATGCAAGTTACTTCAGCTTCTATAATATGAAATTCGGAAGGGATTCTCTTGATCGGCTGAGGATCAAAATATCACCCAATTAATGGAAGATTCCTATTTTCTCTTGCCTGATTTCTGTGATCAAAGAGAGCTGAACCTTTGTAAATAATCGTGTAGCAATTGCCAGACTGAAAGGAAGCCAACAATAATGTTTGTCTACTCAAGAACTTCTGATTAAAGGGAGCCACAGGAATATGATGATAGGCATCTGTGAAGTCTTTTGATATTGCCCAACTGGAATTGGAACTATAATTCTATATAATTGTGCAATGTTAATACAAGTGACCTTGCTTTCTCAAGAAGCAACAAGTGATCTGACACAGAAGGGAGCTGCTAGCAATATAAGCTCACAAGAGTGGAGATTTCCCCCGGACTGGAGGTGTTGCAATCATGGACAAGACCACCTGGTTTTAGTGGGAGCACAGGAGCTGAGATGCAGTGAAGGGAATTTCTAAGACATCTGCCAGATCCATAGATTTTAATCATGTTGTGTAAGGCAGAGCCTTAAATGCTGAGATGCCTTGGTTGTATCCTCTTGATGTTGGACCGCATCCCAACAAGGTATGAGTGCGTCTGGCGATCTGTCAGAATTGCTATTCCTCTTACTATCGACATAAAGAAGAATATGGGGTTAAATACCCTAGGAAACCTGCTTGATATAATGGCAAAATCTATAGGCTATTGGTGTAATCAATATGGAATATTTGCACTTTTCTATTCTTATTGGCTCTCATGAATGTGTAGCCTCCGACTGCAGGTTACATGTAACTTCCAGGTTTTACTGATGTCATGATGATGCACTCATTTACTATTGGCTGTGTCTAAGAAGTAAATTATGGGCTTACTTAAATATTGCTAGATTATATGATTACAACCCGTGAAATCCTAAAAGGCATGGTTTGAGTTTTTAGGTTGTAAGACTTAAAATGCAGACTTGAGTCAATAAAATACATCTAGAGATGCACATTTAGAGATAAAGACACCCACAGCCAAAATTACTGTCCAGAGTCACTTATGGGCTTCTAATAAAATATGGCCCTTTGTTGGTAAGGATTTGGCAAATAAACTAAAGAAAGCAAATCTTTGAAATCGCATAGGAGAACTATTAGATCACAATGGGACATTAAGAAAGATACCTAAGGAACTAGGACAAATATTCCAGAGAGGATATGAATCTCTTTATAATCTAGAGAAACAGCCACATTTAATTAAGCCAACTATGGATGAAATTGGGAACTTTTTAGTCCATATTAAACTCCCAAAGATTTACGAAGAAGAACTAGCGGATTTGGATAGAGAGATTGCACGTGAGGAAATCAGAATCGCTATTAACAATTTAAAATTGGATAAATCCTCTGTCTCCCTTGATGATTTTCCCAAATTATACTATAGACTTGTTGCTAATTCCCTGATAAAACAGGTCCCACTCAAAAGAGTGACCTGGCTGATATACTACAGGATATTTCTCCCTGTGAAGGGCACAAGTGAGCTAAAAGAGGTTGCTCTCAGAGTTGCTTATCATGGCCATAGAACTAACCTATTAAGATTGGTTCATTCTCTGATGAGCACCTCTGACTTTGTTGTTTTCTTTAATTGTTTAACTATTATAGTCATTGAATCTGCAGTTAGAGCTGTAAATGTAGAGAAACATTTAGCTGCTTCAGTCCTAAGTAACAAAACTTTCAATAACTCTAAAATAATCAGTTCAATCAAGCTGCCCAAACAAGGCTGGCAGCAAAGAATAATTGTATATTATAGCCAATATATTAAAGGGACACTGTATCATTGTGATGGCAGCCCTGATGTGGGAGAAGCCAGTAATACAGTATTGTGGTACCTGTTTTTTTTTCTTCCCCAAAGGAGCCTAGTCCAATCTTCCCTAAAGGAATCACTTTCCTGGACCAGCACAATGTGCATATGACAGCCCTGCGCTTTGTTGTTTCCAGGCCAACGCTACCCTTGTGATACCCTGTTTAGACTGTCTAGTGTCTGTAGACCCTAATCCACAGTGAATATTCTTTGTGTCTGTGTGTTTTGGACATTGATGAGCTAACCACTTGTTATACTGTATGTATGTACTGTTTGTATGTATTATTTTATAAGTAGTTTTGTGCTAATTCCCTGTATATGGTGTGACCTGGTCTACAAAGGTGTAATCAAATTATCGTTTGCAAAGGCAGACCTAAGAGGTCCTTTGTGGAGCTGACACAATGCTTCAAATGGAACATTCTATCACTGAAGGCCTCCTGAACAGAGATGTAATGTAAACAACCAACTACTAACCAGCTGCATATTGTGCAACACCTCAGAGTAATTAGACTAACTTGGCCTTCTAATGTAGTGATCTTAAATATGTTACCTTTTACTCTGCACCCAGATAAATTGAATTGCTGGAACCTGTTTGTACTTCCATATATGTAAGTCCCTGTATGTTTCAATGAAGGGCATTACCCCTTTTGAAAGTATACAAGCATGTCAACTGTATTTTGGATTAGTGGAAAAGAGCTTTTAATCACTTGCTCCAGTCCAGCTACCAGTGAGTACTGCATCTAAATTCCAGAACTATATTCCTGCTCTCTACAGATACTGATGTAAGCCTCCTTCCAGTGGAATACCTAGCAAGATAAACAGAAACCCACAGAGGAGTGGACATAACTGGCAGGATCTATTCACTGGCCGGTCCAGCTGGTCTCTCCTTGTGACATCTGCATTTACAAGAGGAACAGAGTTGTTTATCTCCTCTTTGTTGTTGTTTAGTTGTTCTGTTGTGTCCAACACTCCATGACCATATGGATCAAAGCACGCCAAGAACATCTGTCAGTCACTACCCCTCTGAGCTCCATGAAGTTCATGTTCATTGCTTCAGTGACCTAATCTATCCATCTCTGCCTCTGTCACATCTCTAGGGAATCCTCTCTTCTCATGATATGGCCAACACATTTGAGCTTCAGCCTCACGGTCATACCTTCCGGTGACCAGTCTGTCTTGATTTCCTAAAGTACTGATTTATTGGACCTTTTTTCAGTCCAAAGGACTGTAAGTAGTTTTTGCCAACACCACAATTCAAAGGAGTCAATTCTATGGCGTTCAGCCTTGTTTGTGGTCCAGTACTCACATCTGTATGTTACTACTCCTGGGTATACAATAGTTCTAACTATGCAAACCTTTGTTGATAGCGTAATCTACGTTGGCTTCTTGGTCCACATATAGATTCTTCAGGAGGTGGGTGAGATCTGGTACTCGCATCACTTTAAGAAATTGACACATTTTGTTGTGATCCACACAGTCAAAGGCTTTAGAATAGTCTAGGTTAGGATGTAGACTGATTTTATTAGCCACTGTTGAGTTTCCCAAATTTTTTGGCATAAGGAAAGCAACACTTCCACAGCCTCATCTTGTAGAATATTGATTAGTTCAACTGGAATGCCATCAATTCCTGCAGCCTTGCTATCAGCAAGAGATCCTAGGGCCCATCTTGCTCTCTAAGATGTCTAGTTTCAGCTCAATGGATAAGCTCATTGGTCACCTCTTCCTTATATAATCTTCTTTTAAGTCCCTAACATTTTGTCTTTTATCTTCTTCTTTCCTGGACTTCTTTTAAAGCCGCGTCAGATAGCCAGTCTGTCTTCTTGATTTCTTTCTTTTTGGGATATTCTTTCTTGCTGTTTCCTGAATAATGTTGCAAACTTTGGTCCAAAGTTCTTCAGGCATTCTATTTTCCATGTCTAGTCCCTTTACTGCCACTGTATATTTACAAGGGATATTATGTATTTCATATCTGCTCATTCTGATGATTTTCCCTGTTTTCTTCAGTTTGATTCTGAACTTTACCATAAGAAGCTCATGGTCTCAGCTCCTCCATCATTTGCTGCAGTATATGCAGTATATAGTCAATCTGATTTCTATATTGTCCATCTGGTGATGTCCACATGTAGATTCATCTCAGGAGCTTTTGGAAGAGGGTATTTGCTATGACCAGTGAATTATAAGAATTCTACTAATCTCTGATCTGCTTCATTATGTACTCCGAAGCCAAACTTGGCAGTTATTCCAGGTGTCTTTTGATTCCCTACTTTAGCATTTCAATCTCCTATGATGATAGTAACATATATATCTATGACGTGAATATACTTGGGTCACTGTGATGTTAAATGGCTTAACGTAAATTAAAATTGAAATCATCCTGCCATTTATTGGGTTGTAACCGAGCAATGCTTTGGCTACTCTTTGGTTGACTATGAGGGCTACTCCAATGCTTCTGCAGGATTCTTGATCACAGTAGAAGATCTGGTAGTTGTCCAATGTGAAATGTCCGATTCAAGTCCATTTGAGTACACTAATTCCCAGGATATCAATGTTTAACCGTGTCATCTCATGTTTGACAACATCCAGTTTGCCTTGGTTCATAGTTATAACCTTCCAGGTTCCTATGCTGAATTGTTCTTTGCAGCAGTGGACCTTTCCCTTTCCCCTCACATCTGCAGCTGAGTGTCCTCTCTGCTTTGGCCCAGTCACTTCATTAGATTTGGTGCTACTCTTACTTGCCCTCTACTGTTCCTCAGTAAATTGGTAGACATATATCTTCTGACCTGAGGGGCTCATCTTCCAGTGTCATATCATTATGTCTATGGTTGTGCTTGTCCATAAAGTTATCTTAACAAAGATACTGGAGTGGGTTGCTAGTTCCTTCTCCAGTGGCTCATGATTTGTTTGATTCCTCTGTTATGATGTGCCCATCTTGGGTGACCCTACATGGTATAACTCACAACTTCATTGAAGTACACAAGCCCCTTCACAACAATAAGGTTGCTATCTAGATGGGGGTATCTCCTCTTGCATGTGTGTCCATCAGGGGAGTTGTCAGCTCTGCCTGTGTGCTAGATTATAATTAAGCTTGGAAGTAGACTGGACTGGACCAGCCGCATTAAATAATTTGCTCTAACAGAAAGAGTCTACACCTAGGTAACAGCTCTATTGTAACATGCTTCCAGTTGCTCTATAGGCAATGTCCAATGAGAAAACATGAGCCTCCATAGCCTCATCTCCATTTACTGAGCATGCTCAACCTGAAGCAGAATACTGGCCAGACTTTGCTTTTAGTCCAGCACACAGGAAGAACTGACCATACCACTGATTATACAGGTAGGAGGAGATATGCTACTCTTCATGATGAGAAAACACAGTTTAAAAGCTAATAACAAATGTTAACTATTATTTATTTTAAACTGCATACTGTTTTAAAAAAACATGCCCAGCAAACTAACATACAAGCTTTACTTTGCACTCAAGTTATCCTTTAAATGTTATATTTATTTATTTTCTTATTTTCTAAAATGTTTGCTCCATTGATTGTCTAGTTCTTCAAATAAGCATACTATAAATAAAAGACCTCATTGGTCCTTTAAAATCTTCTGGAAATAATCATGGGAGATTACTGCTTGGATTTTAATACATTTAAATTATTTTTGCCAATATATAGGATATATATCAATAATAATAAACTTGTCTTGCTCATTCAAAAATCATCATGCAGAAACGTGACATGTCTCTCCAGTACTACGGTTCCTATTATATTTTACTAGCGAATTGCCCGTCAAAAAATGACGGCAATGAAATTGTAAGGTAGCTAAATTAGTAAATGAATATAGTGTACCTATTTTGAAGCATTGTGATGAAGAGCTTGCAATCTGTGTTGCTGCAGCATTAGTGGTGTGGAGCTGCTGTGTAAGCATGCTGAATGTGTGCAGTGTAACACTGTGCGTGCGCGAGACCAAACCGTTAGCGTAGTCGTGTACTTCCGCATTGGCGTAAAATGGCGAGTAATGTGTGGTATAGGTCTGTATCGGAATATCCGTAGGTGTTTTGTGGTGTTTTGCGAGTTTAGAGTGCTGTAGCCTCGTTTTCGTTTTGTTCGGCGGCCATTTTTTCTCTCGCTTAGATTTTTTTTTAGTCTCTAAACTGTATTATTTCGAGTAAAATCGAGGTGTAAGTTGCATTTTTGAGGTCCTGGGTGCTCCCTCTTGGTGTAGGTAAGGTTTTTATGTATGTGCTGTGTATATGTATTGTGTTTTAAATGTTTGTATGTCGGCGTGTTGCGTCCGATGTTTGCGAGGTCGTAATGTGTGGTAACGTGTTTCGTACGTTGTTTGCGTTCCTCGTAAAATTTAGCGAGTGTCGTAATTTGTGTGTCGTGTTTTTTGAGTAGCGACGTGAAGTTTGCGAGGGTTTGAGGCCCTTGCCCAGTGACCTCGCCAGCAACTGAGTCCCTCGCTTCGCGAGGGGCCTCAGTTGCTGGCATGGAGCGCCTTCGGCGCTCCATGCCAGCAACTGAGGCCCTTGCCCAGTGACCTCGCCAGCAACTGAGGCCCTCGCTTCGCGAGGGGCCTCAGTTGCTGACATGGAGCGCCTTCGGCGCTCCATGCCAGCAACTGAGGCCCTTGCCCAGTGACCTCGCTACGCGAGGGCCGCGGCTCGCTACGCGAGCCCGCAAGCGTGAGCAACGACCCGTACGCTCACAACTATATATGTGATGGAGCTGGCACAATCTCTCCAAAAAAGAGACACCATTAAATGACATTAGAACTAAATAAATATTTTGCACTTTGGTGCATCTCCTTAACTAACTCACACCATGAATATAAACCTAAGAGTTGGCTATAAACATTTTAGCAGGATTGGAGCATTTTTTTAATGTGTGTAACAAATAGTTTTGTATAATTTGCTCTAGTTTTACATTAGATATTTTCCTGAAACAAATGTTTATCTTTATGGATGTCAGGTTGAGTTTAATTTTTTTGAATAGGCATTTTCTTTATTTTTAAACGTAAATATGTCTCTCCATAGGTGTCACTGGAGAAGATATATCAGGCTATGAGCTTCATATTCAGCGAAGAGTCACAGTACAGCGGGGTCTGTGTGCTGCCATTCCTTGTAACTTTACTGCTAATAATAAAAACAGATTCTCTGGAAATATAAAGGGATACTGGACAACTTGTACATCCCCAAATACAAGTGGCAAAAGATTACACTGCAATTTTTATAGGCAATACAAGACAAACAAGTTGAAACTGATAGGAGAACTGAGTAATGGAGACTGTTCTCTTACAATAAGTGATGCAAATAAGAAAGATGAAGGATTGTATTACTTTAGGTTTGAAGGTGAAGACGATATTAAATATAACTATTTATTGCAATACCTCAGTCTGAGTGTGTCAGGTGAGTTTACTATTATTATTATTATTATTATAATTATATTTTATTTGTAGAACATACATACAATATGTATATATCTCACAAAACACTTTTAACACATCTACTACACAGCAGCCAATCATCCTAGAGAACCAGGGACTGAAAAAACTTTTTCTCAGCAATTCCTTGTAAGATTTTTGCAGATTTGTTTGCCCTTTACTATCAAACAGTGGCCTTGCCCATGTCCAAAGTCACATGGCTTTCAACAAGCCTACAGTGCAGATTTTGGCCCATCACATATATAGTTGTCAGCAATACGGGTTGATGCTAACGCAAAGCTTGGACCTCAGTTGCTGGCAAGGAGCGCCAAAGGCTGGTGGAAATGAGCTCCACTGGCGCTCATCCCTACGAACCTGTACGACTTAGGCAGGGAGGGCCGAAGGTGCTCACTGAGCTGGTGGAAATGAGCGCTCACTGCGCTGGTGGAGATAAGCACCGTAGGCGCTCATCCCTAGGACCCGCGGGACTACAGTTCAACATAAATCGACGAGCTGTGGGACTAAAGTTCAACACAAAACTCAATTACACAATTCAGAATGCGAGACCTGTAGCAGTTTGAAAAAATAGCATAAAAAAATTATGGCCCGTAACACTTGCAACAAGGAAAGCGCGACTTACACAAAAAAAATACGACCCGCGGCACTTAGAAAAAAAATACAAATACGAGGTCCAACAAATACGAACTTAACGGCCATACAAACCGTGCACATACAAAAACAACAATAACGCCACCAAAATTAACACACAAAAAAAGAAAACGAGGCTACACGACCAATAAACACGCAAAAAACAACCATGCACATTAGACTTCTACAAAAGACCGTAGGGGGTATGAAATACACTATTAGGGAGGACGCTAGATGCTCCACAACCGCGTAACACATACATAATAGCCCCCATTTAACAACACTAACTTGCAACTAATAACATTACCAATACAAAATTAAGAATTACACACCTAAACAAACGCTTTGCGCTCGTGCACGCAGCCTACTTATCCTACACAGGCTACACGACCAATAGACACGCAAAAAAACACATAAGACTTTTACATAACGCCGTACGAGGTATAAAATACACTATTAGGGAGCTCCACAACTGCGTAACACATACACAATCGCCGCCATTTTACAACACTAACTTGCAAGTAACAATACAATTCCAAAATGCAGATTTACACAGCTAAACAAATGGTTTGCCCTCGCGCACGAAGCCTATTTACACTACACTCTGCAGACATTGCTGGCACTTACACCTCAGCTCAGCAAGAGTGCAAATGTACATTGTATGCTGCAGGAACATTAAAAAACATTGTTAGATCTTCAGGATATTGCTTGCTGCATATATTAATTACAAATAGGTAAATTAATTAATTATCATAAAAAAATACATATACAGGAAAAAAAAAAAAAGGACCAGACGACAGGATCGCGAGAAACACCGAAGGCGTTCAGCGCGCAGCTCACAATGAGCGCCAAGGGTGCTCAGAGGACCAAAACTATACCAGGGGACAGGCTCGCAATGAGCTCAAAAGGCCATCAGCGCAGACATTGCAATGTGCTCTGAAGGGGCTCTGATAAGAAAAACTACACCAACTGAGAGGCTCGCAATGAGCGCCGAAGGTACTCAGACAACCAAAACACTTACTTTCTGTGGCAAACCGCATTACCTGCCTTACAATTTTATTTCCGTCATTTTTTGACGGCCAATTTGCTAGTATCCAATATCCAAAAGGACATTTTCATTGATGGAGAGCATTGGTACTAAAAGGCTTTTAATAAGCCCTAAACCAGCTTTAGCTAAATACTACATAGCTGATTTCAGCCCCCATCAGCATTCTTGCCCATTTTCATCACCACATGACTTTCAACAAGTCCTCATCGCAGATTTCGGCCCATATCTACTAAGCAGTGTCCTTGCATATGTCCAAGGTAATGTTTTTCCGTTTTCGCTAAGCACCACATTACTGATTTTAGCCCCATCAGCGTCGTTGCCAATTTTTTCATCACTTTTTAGCTTTCAACCGGCCCTCATCACAGATTTCATCCCATATCTACTAAGTAGCGTCTTTGCCCATGTCCAAGGACAACATTTTTTCCTTACAATTTCAATCTGGCTCTATGTATGCTAGATTTCTACCCCTCCCTTGTCTGTATATATGTATATATATATATATATATAAAGTAAGCTTGAAACAGCTGTACGTGGATAGGACTCTCAGCTTGTTTATAATCCAACCTTGGCTTTGCATAAAAGCTGTGTAATACAGCAGACCTAAGCTTAAAGGAAGCCACGTTTATAATGGTATATGTATTGAAGAGCGAGGCATTTGTGGGCACATTTGCATGTTACAGCTCAGCTTCCCAGAATGCAGTGTAATAACAGTTTTTCTTGAAATTCTGAGCTGAAAGCAGATTCTTTAACTAGACATTCAAGTGTGAACACAGATGTACTATATATACAGTGGATATAAAACGTCTACACACCCCTGTTAAAATGTCAGGTTTCAGTGCTGTAAAAAAATGAGACAAAGATAAATCATTTCAGAACTTTTTCCACGTTTAATGTGACCTATAAACTGTACAAGTCAATTGATAAACAAACTGAAATCTTTTAGGTAGAGGGTATGCACACCCTTAAACTAATACTTTGTTGAAGCACCTTTTGATTTCATTACAGCACTCAGTCTTTTGGGGTATGAGTCTATCAGCATGGCACATTTTGACTTGGCAAGATTTGCCCACTCTTCTTTGCAAAAACACTCCAAATCTGTCAGATTGCGAGGGCATCTCCTGTGCACACAACTCTTCAGATCACACCACAGATTTTCAATCGGATTCAGGTCTGGGCTCTGGCTGGGCTATTCTAAAACTTTAATCTTCTTCTGGTGAAGCCATTCCTTTGTTGATTTGGATGTATGCTTTTGGTCGTTGTCATGCTGAAAGATGAAGTTCCTCTTCATGTTCAGCTTTCTAGCAGAAGCCTGAAGGTTTTGTGCCAATTTTGACTGATATTTGGAACTGTTCATAATTCCCTCTATCTTAACTAAGGCCCCAGTTCAGCTGAAGAAAAACAGCCCCAAAGCATGATGCTGCCACCACCATGCTTCACTGTGGGTATGGTGTTCTTTTGGTGATGTGCATTGTTGTTTTTGCACCAAACATATCTTTTGGAATTATGGCCAAAAAGTTCAACCTTGGTTTCAATAGACCATAACACCTTTTCCCACATGCTTTTGGGAGTCTTCACATGTGCTTTTGCAAAATGTAGCCTGGCTTGGATGTTTTTCTTCGTAAGAAAAGGCTTTCGTCTTGCCACTCTACCCCATAGCCCAGACATATGAAGAATACAGGAGATTGTTATCACATGTGCCACACAGCCAGTACTTGCCAGATATTCCTGCAGCTCCTTTAATGTTGCTGTAGGCCTCTTGGTAGCCTCCCAGACCAGTTTTCTTCTCGTCTTTTCATCAATTTTGGAGGGAGCTCCAGTTCTTGGTAATGTCACTGTTGTGCCATATTTTCTCCACTTGATGATCACTGTCTTCACTGTGTTCCATGGTATATCTAATGCCTTGGAAATTATTTTGTAGCCTTCTCCTGACTGATACCTTTTAACAATGAGATCCCTCTGATGCTTTGGAAGCTCTCTGTGGACCATGGCTTTTGCTGTGGGATGCGACTAAGAAAATTTCAGGAAAGACCAACTAGAGCAGCTGAACTTTATTTGGGGTTAATCAGATGCACTTTAAATTATGGCAGGTGTATGCTGACTCCTATTTAACACGATTTGGAATGTGATTCCTTAATTCTGAACACAGCTACATCCCCAGTTATAAGAGGGTGTTCAGACTTATGCAACCACATTATTATTTTTTTCTTCCCACTACCTAAAAGATTTCAGTTTTTTTTTCAATTGAGTTGTACAGTTTATAGGTCACTTTAAAGGTGGAAAAAGTTCTGAAATGATTTATCTTTGTCTCATTTTTTTACAGCAAAGAAACCTGACATTTTAACAGGGGTGTGTAGACTTTTTATATCCACTGTATATTTATGAGGTAGCCATGAATGTCCAGTAATCCATATGAATAATCAGAGTATTGCAGTATATAGTGATACCTTTCTTATTGAACAAACATATTCATAGGTTTCATGACAAGCTTTCAAGAGCGTTCCTCTCTTTGTTGAGTCAGAGGCAATACTAATTATAGATTCACAAATAAAGCAAAAAAATCCAAGATTCACAAATAATGTTCTGTTCAGACAGCTGTGCAAGTGTGTGGGGGTGCAGACCAGAGTAAGTAAATTGGGGTTGTAAATAGTTTTACATCTAAGGAACCATAGAGCTGTAACCAAAGACACAGGGGAGGGAGAGGGGAGGAAAAGACAAAGGGGAGGGAGAGGGGGCATGGTGGAGAATACATAGAACTCCATAATGCCGTCATTGTTGACAGACAAATCGCTAGTTTATTAATAATTGTCAATTGATCCAGAGGAAGGCAAACAAAAAACATTGACATTTTGCCAATTGTCTCATAAATGGAAACAAAAGCACAATACTTCCTGACCCCAGATACTGGTGATTAAATTTCTCCCTGAATCAAAATTCCTTCGCTAGTTACCTAGGATAACTTTGTATGCCCCCTTTATTCAAAAATATATCCAACCCCTTTATAAAGTAATCTATCTAATTTGCTGTCACCAACTTCTTTGGTAGAGAATTCCATAGTTTAACCCCCATAACTGTGAAGAACCCTTTTCTCTCTTTAAGGTGAAATCTTTTTTCCTTTGACCTAAAGGGATGTTTTCTTGTCAGTTGAAAACCACTTGGCACAAAAAGTTCACTTGGCAAAGCCTTATATTGACCCTGAATGTATTTAAATAAGGTAATCCTATCCCCTCGTAGATGTCTTTTTTTCTAGGGAAAATAAGTTTAATTTGGTAAGTTTTTCTTCATAACTTAGCCCCTCCATTCCCCTTATTAGTTTTGTTGCCCTTCTCTGTACTTTTTTAGGTTCTAATATGTCCTTTTTATGTAGTGCCCAAAATTGTACTCCATATTCAAAATGAGGGCGCACTAGGGATTTGTATAGTGACAGAATTGTATATGCTCCCCTTGCTTCTGTACCCTTCTTTATACTTGCTAATATTCTACTTGCCTTAGCAGTTGCTGCTTGGCATTGAGCACTGTTACCTAGGTGGTTGTCCACAAGCACTCCCAAATCCATATCTAAATCAGATACTCCTAGATTTGCTCCATTACGATTATACATTGCATGGCTATTTTACATTTTTCTTTGTATTAAATCTAATCTGCCATTTAGATGCCCATTCCTCTAATTTATGCAAATCCCTTTGGAGGGAAAGCAAACCATTATCTGATTTAATTATCTTGCACAGCTAAGTTTCATCAGCAAAAATGGAGACTATACTTTCTAGTCCTACTTCTACGTTATTAATAAATATGTTAAAAGGGACCTAATACTGAACCTTGAGGAACCCCACTTACCCCATTAGTCCAATCAGAGTATGTACCATTTACAACTCTTTGCTTCCTGTCTTTTCGCCAACTCTCAATCCATGGACAGATATTTACTTAAATTCCTGTATCCCTTAGTCTTCCATGTGGCATTGTATCAAAAACCTTGGCAAAAAGGTCAGTCTGACATGACCTATCTTTCATAAATCTGTGTTGACTCTTACTTATAATCTTGTCCAAATAGACATATTCTTGTATACTGTCCCTTATTAACGCTTCTAAAAGCTTCCCAACTACAGCATTGATTTTTGTTTTTGCATTTGCAGTGCTACAAACAGGTGTTTAACCCGATTGCAAGTCATATCTGCAAGAGAACTGCTACGGGTCACTGCTAGGAGTGAACTTCACAACACAGCTGAAAAGCAAGGCAGAAATCTCCACTGATTTTTGCACTGACGAGTACCAAAGACCACTCGCACTGGTTGCTGAGTCTACCAGAAACATTTAAATTGACAGTATAGTACAAAAAGCACTACGAAATGATGACATTTTAACATTATTTTATGCTTAACAATAGGATATCAACATATATGTAATTAAAAAATATGATATTTTAGTATTAAGCACGTTCTATGATACAAAATCCAGGGTAACACACAACCCAGCACTCAAGGGGTTAATACACTTCACAAAACCATGTTGCCGTGTTACTTCGCTATTAAATTGAAAGGGGCTGCGAGCTACGGGACGGAGACGCTGAACCGCAACGCAGTCTGCAACATCAACCCAATTAGGACCCTGCGGCAGTTAAAAATTAACCCCCTGCTGCGGGGATACTCCAAGTATCCCCCCGGCCCCTAAAAGTAATCCCCCTATAATGAGAGTCCACATTGGGACCCCCGCAGTGTCCCTATAGGGTAGCAGGGGGTTAATAGTGTAGTGTTGTGACTTTGTACCATGAGGGAACTTTGTAGCAATTTAATAGTAAAATTGAAACGTAGCGGGTTTGGGCTTGACAGATCAAAGAGTTGCATGCTGCGATATTCCACATTCCACAAAATGTAGGCATTTTTCGGCCATCCTGCGTTCTAACACGCAAGTCGGCAACGTAGAGGTTTACGAGGCTAATTTAATAGCCTTTAGTCCTGCTTTTTTACATACTTTTAATGAGGCTGCTAATCAGCAGGAGTGAAACCTTTACATTAGTGTAGAAGTTAGGGGAGAAAAAGCTTTTGCGCCAATTTACAGCAGTGCCTTAACTTTACATAAGGCTCCATAATATTAAATCATTTGCTCAATACAGAATTGGGAAAATTATATAACAAATCTTTATTATAAATATGTCACAACGGCGAAGTTAAAAACTGGTTAAAAAATCCAGGATTGAACACACAAATAAAAGAGGACAAGATAATATGGGACAAATGAGAGCCTTTCACTTCTCAGTGAAATTAGTTATATTATAATGTAATAACCCTTTAATAAGGGGGTACTCTTTATCCCACTTAGCAGTGTTGTGCCTTTTTTTGTATGTGGGTACAATTACTCCATTGCACATGTGCCCCAAACCTTATTTAAGTCCTAGAATAAGTCTCAAAAGTTTTTACTTGTTAGTAAGCAATAAAGATTGAGTGTTATTACTAATTGGAAGATTTATATATCCAAAAAGAAAAGCAGATACTTATATTTCATAGTGAACCCCCCTCTCAGGTATATAGAGAGTCAAAATGGAATTCCAAGTAGGGGTTAAGTGACAATCATTAGTATTCACTGCCAGCTATCACAAGCTGGTAGGCTAATAGAGCTGATGGACTGTGAAGTATAGGAGACTGTAAGCTGAAGTATCAGTGACAGAATGTGTCTAAAGTAACAAATCCTGCAGATCAACAATCGCCAGTCACATGCATAAATATTGGGTTAGGACAGGTAAGGGCACACAGACACTCTCATACACTGCTAATACGCGATCACTGCGCGCTCAAACGAACGGACGCACGCAGCGTCGCACGCCTGACGCGTTTCGACGTCACTGGACGTCTTCCTCAAAGGCAAACACGGGTTGCTAAGGCGCCCGTCTATTTAACTGGTTAGCGTAACCATGGAGACCTTGTGTAATATCACGTGGGGTCAGAGAAGTTAGAGTTAGAAGCGGATAAACTCAGAAAAAGATTCCAAGAAAGGGGTTACCCCAATAAATGCCTGAAAAAGGCATTCAAATACGCCTTGGATTGTAATAGAACTGAACTCCTCAATGGGCTACATACCCAAAAGATGAAAGCAAGTAAGAATTTGCAAGAGAACCAACCTAGATGTATCTTGACCTTTGGATATGACTCAGATAGAATTCATAGCATCCTATCCAAAAATTGGCACTTGTTAAAAAATGATGAGGATCTAGAGGGCTGCCTACCACCTAAACCATCGGTCACCTATCGGAGGGGTAAAAACTTAAAGGACATGTTGGTCCACGGTTACTTTAAAAAGCAAGGACCTAAAACCACATGGCTGAGACCATTATCTGGCTGCTTCAGGTGTGGCAAATGCAAATTTTGCAAATATATTAAACCATCTAAGTCTTTTCAACATCCAGTAAGTGGCGAGGAATTCAAACTTAAAGAATTTACCAATTGTTGTTCCACAAGCGTTATTTATGTGGCGACCTGCCTTTGTTCTAAGATCTATGTAGGCAAAACGAGGCGCCAAGTACGCAGAAGAATAGGGGAACACGTCTACTCGATCAAAAATAATCTTGACACACCTTTGGCACGCCACGTGAGGTGTTATCATAGAGGCAACAGTGATGTTCTTACATTTACCATACTTGAAAGGGTACATATGGGCCCTAGAAAAGGAGACTTGGATAGAAAATTGCTCCAGTGTGAAGCACGCTGGATCTACAAACTTAAAGCATTATCACCACAAGGACTGAATGAAGGTTTTACTTTCACTTCCTTCATTTAAGAGGGGTTCCTTCATTTAGCTACAAGTCCAGTTTATAATCTAGAGGAAATTACTTACTCTTTAGCCTACTTATTTTTTTAGTAGGCCGCTACTTGGAGTAGATTACTTTTTAGTGATCATTAATCTCACTCATTATATCTATGCACCTTTTTGATTCTTATATTCCTCACACACTTTATTAGGATAGCCATTTCCTCCCCTCTGTAGTATTTTCACACCACTTTTACCTTTTTTGATAGAGAAGTCTCCCTTAGTTGGGACTTTTTGGGTCATAGTTCCTATGATCCTGTTTAATATTCTTATTTTTCACTATAGCCACTTATTACTTATTAGCAGGATTATCCTGCTATGTTACACATACACATATATAGTATTTCATTCTAGATTTACTCCTCTTATCACATATTCACTTTGCCTTATACATATATAATATTTCATTATTTCATTCACACATCACTCTAGTAGGATGTTCATTTCTGCATGGGTATATCTCTCTCCTCTCTTAGTAGCATACCTTCTTTCTCTCACTACTTGTTACTGTTCAGTAGCATGTAGTATATCTATCATGATTATTTGCTATATCCCTCTCTAGTTCACTTTATTCCTTTTACCTATATTATCCTCTCATTAATACTACCTCCTTTACAATGGTTATTGATTCCCATCTTTATTTTGACTGTATATCTTGTCTGTATTATACCATATTCTTTTATATTTTACTCTCTCCCCGCTTTTGCAATCATTTTGAGCCATTCTGTACAGGACCAGTGGGCTGTGTCCCCTTTACATAAGCCTTTCAGTACTAGCAGCTCCGTTTTCCCTTCTCTGACCCCACGTGATATTACACAAGGTCTCCATGGTTACGCTAACCAGTTAAATAGACGGGCGCCTTAGCAACCCGTGTTTGCCTTTGAGGAAGACGTCCAGTGACGTCGAAACGCGTCAGGCGTGCGACGCTGCGTGCGTCCGTTCGTTTGAGCGCGCAGTGATCGCGTATTAGCAGTGTATGAGAGTGTCTGTGTGCCCTTACCTGTCCTAACCCAATATTTATGCATGTGACTGGCGATTGTTGATCTGCAGGATTTGTTACCTTAGACACATTCTGTCACTGATACTTCAGCTTACAGTCTCCTATACTTCACAGTCCATCAGCTCTATTAGCCTACCAGCTTGTGATAGCTGGCAGTGAATACTAATGATTGTCACTTAACCCCTACTTGGAATTCCATTTTGACTCTCTATATACCTGAGAGGGGGGTTCACTATGAAATATAAGTATCTGCTTTTCTTTTTGGATATATAAATCTTCCAATTAGTAATAACACTCAATCTTTATTGCTTACTAACAAGTAAAAACTTTTGAGACTTATTCTAGGACTTAAATAAGGTTTGGGGCACATGTGCAATGGAGTAATTGTACCCACATACAAAAAAAGGCACAACACTGCTAAGTGGGATAAAGAGTACCCCCTTATTAAAGGGTTATTACATTATAATATAACTAATTTCACTGAGAAGTGAAAGGCTCTCATTTGTCCCATATTATCTTGTCCTCTTTTATTTGTGTGTTCAATCCTGGATTTTTTAACCAGTTTTTAACTTCGCCGTTGTGACATATTTATAATAAAGATTTGTTATATAATTTTTCCAATTCTGTATTGAGCAAATGATTTCATTATAGGTGGTAGACACCTTGGGAGCTTAGCAATCCTATGTTTGTATTTTTAGTTCCATAATATTAAACATGAATCCTCCATGTAAAGTAATTGTTATTTTGTAAAATATAGATGCTACTTTACTGTAGAATATTATCTATTTACCAGTACATATAGTCTGACAAATCAGAATATTCAGTCATTAGAGAATTTATAATTGCAACACCATATATGTTTGCAGTATAGTAGAACATGTCACAGTTTGCTATTTAAACCTTTATCTTCCAGGGGACTCTGCTGTTAAGTGGAGCTTCTATATAGCAGATATATTCCTGCATATTCCTGGCTTCCTTTTATTTACACTATTTACTGCATATTAGAGCTACTAATAATGTTATATATATATATATATATATATATATATATATATATATATAGCTTATACGGTAGTGTACAACATACTGAAAGCTAAGTATGGTGTAGTATTTGAAACTATTTTTCACCAAACCTATCCGATATATTACAGAACTAATAGGTGATTTTTGTTTACTCTGCATCCCAGGCCTCTCACATATTTTGAGGGAGTTACACCCAGATGCTGGACACGCTCCTGGACTATAAATGTTCTTAATACATTTGCATGACAAGTAATTATTTTCGTCTTGTAGATCTCACAGAAATGCCAGAGATTTCTTTCTCAAAGATTTTAGTGGCCGGTGAAGAGGTGACCCTGACATGCACTGCTCCTGGGATATGCTCTCGGACCCCTCCAAAAATCATATGGGAGACAAAAAAAACAAACTTCAAAAATGAAATCAGAAGCAAGGTAATGCTCACACAGGAGAATTATCGGAATAGCATATTGACCTACTCATCAACTTTCAAGTTTACCCCATCTCAGAAGGATCACAACAAAAATATAAGTTGCAAAGTGACGTTCCCAGCTTTACCAGCTTCTACCTGGAGTACAGTTACATTAAATATTCAGTGTAAGTATCTTACATGTATATGATGAAAAATCATATTATGTTATGTATACTGAATTCTGAATGCTTTACACATGCCACCAATTAAAGGGCTACACAAAGTGGGAGGGGCACACCATAGCCTCTGAGTTAGGAGGTCTCTGTTTTGAGACATAGGATCCAGTATCCCCCTATGTCATTATAGAGGGCAGTATTATGGTTACCAGTGAATTTGTGGAAATCCCCTTGGCTCGTCAGTGAGGTATTTTTGTTGAACAAAAACACTGAGATAATTGGGCAGATTATTGCAATAAGTTGAATAGGTATCTGTCATGAATCAGCCAGTGGCCATATTGTGTTTGGACAACGTTCATGGCTCATGCTGTGGAAGAAAAGGTTTGGGGCCCACTTGTTATGGATATATTGTTATGTTGTGGTCTATGGGATAAAGTATTATAAGTTTATCCCTTAGCATATTCCCATACCTCTCATGTTTAGGCTCATTGTAATGAGTATCCTGTGAGGGATCTAATGGGATATATTGGTTGTATGTGGGTGAAACATTGGGTGTTATATTTGTAAATATGAATGTATGTTATTATATTAGTATGTTATTATATTGTAGAGGGGAAGTCCGTTGAATACAGCCAAGCCTCCTTTGTTCCCAAAGGCCTGTTAATCTCATTAGCTAAGTGTCCAGCAGAGTACTAACAATGGGGAGCTCACAGCTGGAGAGCAGACAGGCAGGCACCCAGAAACAATGGGATGGCCTGAGGCTTCTCAGCCTTTCTAGCATGGGCACAGGAGAGCCAAGGTGCTTTCCCCTGGAGATTCAGAGCCCAAATGAATTAGTTGGCCCCGCCTAGTGGGCGGACCTGGGAGGGGACTATTGCTTCACACACAGTTCCCCTTCATGATTGGCCAGAGGTCATTTGGGGCTGGCTAACGGTAGCCACTTCCCCCATTCTTGTGTGATGTGGTTAAATAATCTGTTCTAAAATAAAACATGGTTCATAATTTTCATCAAGACTTTGTGTGCAGGTGTATTATTGACCCAGGGGCATATGCTGGTAGAGGAGATCGTTTCTGACTCCCTTCCAGGTTTCCCAGGCACACTACCAAAAGCTGGGACTTATGCTCTTGCATCTACAAAGACTGTCCATTGGTCTGGACCCACCCAAACTTAGGTCTAAAACCTACAGGAGATAAGAGGACTAGGATTCTCTATACTCCATCATCATTGTAGGTTATGACAGTATCCACATTGAATTATAACATAACCCTTATAATCAGGCTTATGTGATATAATAAGGCTGGTGTGGTTTGGATCATCTAAGGACTGTATGAGTCCAATACTTCCCCTTACATATCTGATTCAAAAAGGGGAGAGTTATATGGCATTGCACAGAAGCAGCTTTTATTGTTAATTAGCTGCTTGCTCGTCATAATGACAGGAATAACATTTTAAGGCTGGTAATGCTGTACCTTCTTCTCTCATTGCTAGCCCTGTGCTGAGCTCCTTTGGTGCTTATAGCGTGCCTCTCCCTCCGTCTGCTGTAAGGGCCTCGGGACGAGCGCAAAAGGCGCTCATCGCGAACACAGCAAACGCTCATCGCGTTAACCTGCAAGTTTTGTGCCTGGGAATGCCATGTGTCTCTTTCCACCATCTCCCCCCTTTCCCTTCCCTGTGTCTTTCTCCTCTGTGTGTCTGCTGAATCTTTGTGTGGCGCATGCGGACTGCCGTTGGTTTTATTTTCAAAGTCCCGGGTGCCTGGCGTTGTTCGTGTGTGTTGCTGTCTTTGCCATTGTGTATTTTCTAAGTCCTGCATGCCTGACATTGTTTGGCCTCGTTTTGATCCCGTTTGAGAATTTTTAGTTTTTTTCCGGACGTCATTTTCCTGGCACTCTCCTTGTGCTGTGTGTGATATTTTTTATTTTTTATTATTTGGATTTTTTTTTTGTGGTCTTTCGAGTTACACACTGGAAACAATTTCAGCATTAATTAGTAAACTGCGTGCCTTCCGATCAGTTACAAAGTGATTCGTTTTTCGGCGGCTATTGCAGCCATCGACACAAGCGCCTTCTCTTCTCATGTCTTGGCTGTTTTAAAGTCTCCCTACAATGAGTGCCGTCGGCGCTCATTGCAGCCCAGCAACTGCGTCCCTCGCTTTGCAAGGGCCGCAGTTATTTAACATTGCGTGACCAACATCGCAAACGTGAACAACACTGACAACTATATATATGATACAGCGTTTTGGGGATTTTTAATAAATTGTAAATAAAGTTCCTAATTTTTATCCATTTTATCTTTAACAATTATTTTTTCCTGGCCAAGATATTTGTCATCAGTAGAAACATACTAACATACCAGTGGGTTTTAATATATTTGGAGATGGAATATAATTGAATTGGTTACTTATCAGTACATGTTATTGTAGCCTCTGCTTTCAGCCCCAAGACTATACAGTAGAGATTTGCCTGGCATTTAACTCTGGCCAACCCTTAGGGGTAGGTACAGTCTGATGTGTTTAAAGCGATTTCTCTTCTATGTTGGCACAAGTGGGCACAACATAGGAACATATATTATATAATTGTTTCATCACTACAAGTACACGTTCATCAAATTCATGGATACTAGTGAAAAAACATCTACTTGTGGCGCTAAAACTTTACTATAGCCTGTGTTTTAACTTAACTCCTATCCCATGAACTATGTTTTCAGTGTCAGCAAAGCAATGGCTTCAGAAAAATAGCACAAGCTACTAGCTAAGCGATGTGTGCATTGGTCTTAATTTCAATTAATTAGAAGCTCATAAAGAGCAGTGCACTCAGCATACCACAAGAGAGAAAGATTAATTTAGAAATATAAATTCATGATTTCCATGTATGGAGTATGAATACATTACTGTATATGAAAACAACAATGTAAATCTTAGGATTTCAGTAATTGATTATATATTTATCTTACTAATTACAGATCCTCCCTCCATTTCTGTCTCCATTGGAATTACTGGTAATCTATTTCTAATGCTTATATTCTAATGCTCTTATAAATTTAATGTCCAGTATGAACATCCTATATTGTGAATGTGTCTGTTTTTTGCTGCATCACATTCTTATTATTCAATGCTCAATGTGTCCCTTTATATTTAGAGACATTGCCCCGTGGGCATTTTGGGAATCCGTAGCATATAATAATTACAACAAAAATATAAATGTATATTCTCCATATAAATAGTATACCAATACCCTACATGTTAATTATTTTTAACTTGCATTTGTGGGAAGATATTCAAGAGAACATTTCACAGATTACCTCATAAATCTTACTATCTGATAATTCTATTTTTAGTTTACAGTTCACTGATACACTGCTTCACACATCGCTTTTGACTTATACACTCTGTACTTTATCCTATCTTGCGTGTTGGGTAATTTATTCCCTTTCATTTGTTTCCTCTGTTTCCCAAGGAGAAATAAAAAATGAATCTGTGATTGTGAAAGAAGGAACTTCGTTGACTCTGAGTTGCTTTGTCAATGGTAACCCAAATGCTTTAGTGCTTTGGATGAAGGGAGATAAACCAATTGACTCCGCTGTGATTATAGACAAACTGGAGAGAGAGCTTGTGAATATAACATATGAGGAGGCTGGAACATATATGTGCTCAGCAACAAATGTACATGGAACAACTAACAGAGCTGTGACTATAAGTGTGGAACGTGAGTATGAATTTCAAATTTTGATTGTAGATATCTGTGAAAGAGAAAAAATATGCAACTAAATATGATCTTCCATACTGTGGTTTTAAAAAGAAGCAGCGAGAAGAAGCCTCATAGCCTGATTTACGGCAATTGGTTAACAGTCTTTTGCTAGTGACCCATTGAAAGTCACCAAAGAGAGAGTTCACTATACAGAAATCCAAAAATAAATAATTAGAATGAATAGAGTTAAAATCTCCATTTAGTATAGTAACTATAAAAAGAGCTTCATGTCATATTCCTTTCAACAATATTGTCAAACTTTAATTTGTGAAAAGATAAATTGGACAATTTTTATTTATTATATTTAGTTATGGTCACAGACAGAATTCTCATATTATGGACCTGAGTAAGAAAACAAGGGTATAGGATTTAATTGGCATTTCACATTTAGGGGCTGGCATATCGTTATTATAGGCTGGTATCCTAGGTTTTCCCAGTTTTCCTCTGTCTTTGACTTAGTCTAATGCAGTAAGGCAAACTATTAAGTTTTATATTTTCTGCATGCTCAATAATATATAAAACTAGCGAATTGCCCGTCAAAAAATGACGGCAATGAAATTGTAAGTGAGCTAATGCTGTTTAGTGTGTAATAATGAAATATA
The DNA here is from genome assembly GCA_027410445.1 of Discoglossus pictus. Taxonomy (NCBI): domain Eukaryota; kingdom Metazoa; phylum Chordata; class Amphibia; order Anura; family Alytidae; genus Discoglossus; species Discoglossus pictus. Next base: position 219,436,566 of record CM050169.1, on the reverse strand, counting down.
TAATACATTAATAAATGAATATACTTTACCTATTTTAAAGCATTGTGTGGAAGAGCTGTGAATGTGTTTTGATGTTGCTGCAGCATTAGTGGTGTGGATCTGCTGTGTAAGCGTGCTGAATGTGTGCAGTGTAACACTGTGCGTGCGCGAGCCCAAACCGTTGTCGTGTACTTCCGCATTGGCGTAAAATGGCGAGTAATGTGTGGTATACGTTTGTATCGGAATATCCGTAGGTGTTTTGTGGTGTTTTGCGAGTTTCTTGTGGTGTTTTGCGAGTTTAGAGTGCTGTAGCCTCGTTTTCGTTTTGTTCGGCGGCCATTTTTTCTCTCGCTTCGATTTTTTTTTAGTCTCTAAACTGTTTTATTTGGAGTAAAATCGAGGTGTAAGTTGTTTTTTTTTGAGGTGCTGGGTGCTCCCTCTTGGTGTAGGTAAGTTTTTTATGTATGTGGTGTGTGTATGTATTGTGTTTTACATTTTGTAATGTTCGCGAGTTGCGTCCGAGTGTTGCGAGTCCGTAATGTGTGTGAACGTGTGTCGTATGTTGTTTGCGAGTGTCGTAATGTGTGTGTCGTACTGTTTGGGTTGCGACGTGAAGTTTGCGAGGGTCGCAGTTGCTGGCAAGGAGCGCCTTTGGCGCTCCATGCCAGCAACTGCGGCCGTCGCTTTGCAAGGTCCTCAGGTGCTGGCATGGAGCGCCTACGGCGCTCCATGCCAGCAACTGAGACCCTCGGGCAGTGCCCTCGCTTTGCGAGGGCCTCGGCTCGCTGCGCGAGCCCGCAGCGTTAGCAACAACTCGTACGCTCACAACTATATATGTGACTAGAGACTTGTTGTCCATGGGCATGTACTGGTTCTTCTAAAAAGATTCCAACAGATTTAAAAGTTTGTCTTTGTGATTTATTAATGGTCATGGTAAATGCCACGATGATGGGAAATTGTCTTCTCTGAAGTACATCTATGTAATTAACCCCCTGTATAAACCCCCATGAGTGATAGGGTTAAAAGACCCTTTAAGGACCGGCAGTAGGAAATTTGAAAGTTTAACATGCTGCAGGGGTCCCGATCAGAACCCCTGCAGCAAGGGTTAATGTGGGGACAGCATGGGGGGGTAATGTTAGGTGCCGTGGGGGTACTTACAGTACACCTGCGGCATGGGGTTGGTTAGCCTTTTTTGTGCCGCGGGCCCTTTAAGGACCTGCGGGGGAGAATTTAAATTTTTAAATGCTGCCTGGGTCCCGATCGGGACCCCTGCAGCAAGCAGTTGATGTGGGGACCCTGTGGGGGTCCCAATTCGGACCCCTGCAATAAAGGGTTGATGTGGGGACCCTGTGAGGGTCTTGATCGGGACTCCTCCAGCAAGGTTTAATATAGGGAGTCTGCGGGAGCACCCGCAGGTTTCATTGCCATCAAGATGATGGTCTCATTTCCTATCGGCTCATTGTAAGCAGTATCTACAGGCTTGCATTCGCAAGCCTAGCTCTGCTTACTTTGGAAACCTGGGTTTCCGATTTCGGATCTTGGGCAGCAAGTTTCGGCCTTGGCCAATTGAATACCATTGGAAACGGAGGGGACTCAATTGCAGACATGAGGCCCTCAGGGAGCGAGTTGCGGGCTTAGAATAGAATGGGGCCCTATATAAACATTCAGAAGGGCACCAGACAGGTATTTGTCTCACCTTCTTTTTACCTTAGCAGTAGAACCCCTAGCTCGAGCTATTAGGTTCCAATGCTGGCATTCAGGGAGTATTTGTCGGCCTTCACAACTTTAAACACTGCTTATTTGAAAATAATTGATTATGCACAGCCCTGGATTATCTGCATAAACACCTCTATTGTATTTGTAAACCTGCTTTGATCCATTGTTTGCCAAATTAATCTTATTCCATCAGGAAGAGAGGAGGTCAGACATCAGACTTTCATATTATGTTAATCACACCTGATATGAGCTAGAGACGGCAGGATGTGTATTGGAGTTAATCCTATTGATCTTGGGATGTGGGATCATCTCCTGTAATTGTCTGCCACCCCCTTCCATTGTTGTGCTGCATACACCCCCTCTGTATCTATCCCCTATAAATTCTGTGTTCATTTTCAAAAATAAATCAGTTCACTTGAGGCATATAGAATTTGTATGCTCTCTTATTTGGTTCCTGATGGCTGCGATACTGAATCTATCTCCACTCTACAAGTAACCTGTCCTGGTCACTACCACAGGAAGGTAACTGGGACTCCTGGAAGTGCTGATTCCTGATGGAGAGACTCTGATACAGAAGCCAGATATCAGGGTGCTGGTGCCGAGATTTCAAAGAACCCCACGGTCCTTGTGGGTAGATAACATGTAGTCTATAGCAGGTGGCTCTGGGCTTGTATAGCCCCTACCTTCGGATCATCACAATATAGTTTTACCTGGCCTAAGTCCTATATTAAATATCTTGGGATAAATATTACCCCTACATGTATAGACCTTTATAGAGCCAATTATCATCCTATTTTTAGAAAACTGATGACCAGTGTTTGCAACTGGTTTAAATATCAAATCTCGTGTATTGGCTGAATCAACGCAGTAAAGATAAATATCCTTTCCAGGCTACTATATCTATTTAGATCTTTACCAGTAGCAATTGATTTTAAAGATCTGGATAAGCTTCAGAAACATTTTTGCCGTAATAAAACTCTAACTCCAGCTATGCCAATAATGTAAAGGGATAAGTCTAAAGGTAGCCTCTCATGCTCAAATTTGAAATTATACTTTAAAGCGGCATAACTAGCCCTTTTCCCCATAGCTCACTCAGTCAATCACCAACTTTGGATTTCATTGAAAATTATCTGATGCACCCCCATTCCTGCTATAAAATTATCTGGTCATCAAAAGCTTTGTCATTATTAACTAGTCCTCCCAATCAAATAGTCAAATTATCTTTATCCTTTTTTAAATGGGCTAATTCCACGCACCAATTCAACCCTGAACTTTCCCCTTTAACATCAGTTTTCTCTTATCCACAATGTTTTGAAAGCTTTAGTGAAGTGTCTAAGGCTTGTTGGATTTTTCAGGGCTTGGACAGATTTGTTTCCTGTTTTGCTAAACACTTCAGGGATGATTTTGGTCTCCCCCTTGGAGAACACTTTAATTTTTGCAGAGTCATCATTTCATTGCTACCACAGTAAGCAGTGTAGGAATTTCTCAAATGAGTAGGTTCTCTTGTATCTGCAAGGATGCTCCTTAACAAGTGGAATTTTAGGTTCCCTCTACAATATCTTTAATTCACCTCACTAAGGCCAAAAGTTTACATATTTGAGCAGGTGGGAAGTAGATCTTGCCCAGCCTTAGGGGTTCAATAAATGGGAGGAGGCTTGTGTTAATCTTTCCCGGGGATCACTTAATTACAGTTTATTGGAAACTTCTATAAAACTATTGCATAGAACGTACACTACACCCGAACAGCTGTATAAATTGAAACCTCAGGAAAGTCAAAATTGCTTTTGTGGTTGTTCAACAATTGGCACCTAAGAACAAATCTGGCTTAATTGTCCTAAAGTCCAATATATTTGGAGAAATGTAGTGCACATGTACTCTAATTTATTTGAAACCCCTCCTATTCCAAATATTTATTCTTGCCTCTTGGGAATATACCACCAAAGTTTATCAACCTCCCAGAATAAATTACTACAGCTTTTGGTTTTAGCCACTAAAAGCCATGTTGCTAAGCAATTGAATTCTGAAAGCCTAAGTCTTCAAGTAATTAGAAATAAACTAAATTACATTATGATAAATGAAACCCAGCATCTCATGCCAGCCAGTTATCTGGAGGAGGAGAGCATGCCCCACTTCAGTCATACACAATCCATTACATCTATTTAAGACTAGCAAATAATAACCAGTGGTTCTCCCAACTACTTCTCCAATCTATGCCAATATTACCAAATGATTCTCTTTCTACAATGATTTTACCATTTTGCTTTTGGTATAACAAAATGGTTTAAAGCAATATGAGGATCTTTTAAGAAATACGGTCCCTTCAAAGGAATTTATTTGCCTGTCATCCTTATATTTGAATAAAGGTTGAAATATCTCTCCAGACTCATTATACCAAAAATAAGTTCACCATCATCTCCAGTTTAGACTACCCTCCTTAATGGCTATACCAGTGGTTTTCCAAGACTCCCCAAGTCAGACCATAGTTATATATATATATATATATATATATATATATATATATATATATATATATATATATAGTCCAATTACTTAAAAAAAAAATAAAGGTGAACTATTACAAATGTTCTCTCTTGCTCCCCCCGTCTCTTCCTCACCCTTCCTTCTCTGTTTTCTCTCTCTCACACTCCCCCTTCTCTCTCTCCCCCTCCCCCTTCTCTTTGGCTATTACAGACATAGACTGGGCACATTGGCTTTTACATGCACAGGATGGGCACATTGGTACTTACATACACATGCTGAGCACATTGGTTGGTAGAGGCTGCTGAGCACATTTCTCCCTCTCTCTCTCTCCTTCCAACCTTGTCCTCTCTCCAGCTGCTCCTTTGCCGGTGGCTCCTCCCCCTGGTGGCCTCTCCTCTCCCGGGTCAAAGGACTCTGAGGGAGAGAGCCGGGGCCTGGTGGAAGGAGAGAGTAGAGAGCTGGGGCCTGGGGGAAGGAGAGAGCTGGGGCCTGGGGGAAGGAGAGAGCAGGGGGGCAGAAGGCAGTTGGGGGCATTTTTGTAACCCCCAAAGAACTGCTGCTGGGGTGCTACCCCCTTCCTACATCACTGCACACCCAGCACACTGCACGCGTACACACACACTCTACACCACTGCACACCCAGCACACACTCAGCACAGCCCCACAGCCTGCCCCTAGTCTCCCTCATGCCACGGCTCCCCTGTTGCACAGTCACAGCCAACCAGGAAGCTACGGCGCACACTTTGGGAACCCCTGGGCTATCCTATTAAATGGCATCTCTCCCTCTTTAAATGATTTCAGCTCAGCTATAAGACTCATTGTGTTCACTCACCACTCTTAATCTTCTACTTCTATTCATATAAATTGTGTCACTCCTACAGTCAAGAATTCACTTGCAGAGCTATACCATGTAGTGCCAGCCAAGATGGGCAGGTCATGGCAGAGAGGTCAAACAAGGAGAAGGAACTGGTAACCCACTCCAGTAACGTTGCTAAGAAAAAACATTATTGAAAGGCACAACCAGAGACATAATGATATGGCACCGCAAGACGAGCCCCTCAGGTCAGAAGGTGCCTACCACATTACTGAGGAAGAGCAGAGGGCAAGTTCAAGTAGCACCAGATCTAATGAAGTGGTGGGGCCAAAGCCGAAAGGACACCCAGCTGTAAATGTGTCTGGAGGAGAAAGGAAAGTCCACTGCTGCAAAGAACAATTCAGCATAGGAACCTGGAATGTTAGAACTATGAACCAAGGCAAAGTAGATGTGGTCACGAATGAGATGACAAGGTTTAACATTGATATCCTGGGAATTAGTGAACTTAAATGAACTGGAATGAGACATTTCACATCAGGCAACCACCAGATCTTCTACTGTGGTCAAGAATCCCGCTGGAGAAATGGAGTAGCCATCCTAGTCAATCAAAAAGTGGCCAAAGCAGTGCTTGGTTTCAACCCAATAAATGAAATAATTATTTAAATTTGAATTCAAGGCAAGCCATTCAACATCACAGTGATCCAAGTCTATGCTCCAACCAAGCATGCTGAAGAGGTTGAAGTTATCAAGTTCTATAAAGACATTAAAAACGTCAGACATAACACCAAGAAAAGAGGATTGGAATGCAAAAGTAGAGAACCACAATACACATGGTATTACTGGCATATTTGTACAATATGAAACAGGTCAGAAATAAGTAGACTTTTGTCAAGATCTCTGGTCATAGCAAACTCTCTCTTCACTCTACACATGGTCATCACCAGATGGACAAAATAGAAATCAGATTTACTATATACTTTGCAACCAAAGATGGAGGAGCTCTATACAATCAGCAAAAACAAGACTGGGTGCTGGCTGCACAGAAGAAGAGACACAAGAGATCAAATTACGAATGTCAGATGGATAATAGAGAAAGCAAGAGAGTTCCAGAAAAGTATATACTTCTGCTTCATAGACTATTCTAAAGCCTTTGACTGTGTGGATCAAAAAAAATGTAGCATGTTATTAACGAGATGGGAGTACCAGATCATCTCATCCTCCTCCTAAAGAATCTGTATGTGAACCAAGAAGCCACGGTCAGAACCGAACATGGGATCAGAAAAGGAGTGCGACAAGGTTGTATATTGTCACCTTATTTATTCAACTTATATGCAGAATACATCATGAGTAAGGCTGGACTGGATGAATCCAAAGCCAGAATCAATATTGCTGGAAGAAATATCGACAACCTCAGATACGCCGATGATACTACTCTGATGACTGAAAGTGAGGAGGAACTAAAGGACCTATTTATGAGTGTAAAAGAAGAGAGTGCAAAAGTTGGCATGCTGCTCAATGTTAAAAGACGGAGGGGTTGGAGAAGACCGGTTGTGAGGCGCCGTAGAGCCTCCACCTCCGCAAATGCGGCCCCTAGCTTCGTTAGGGTCTGCATTTGTGGCATGCAATGAGCCTGATTTTTGTTATCAGAGGCGCTTTTGCTGTCATTGTAAGGTCGGCTCTGATCTGCTTTTTGCGCTTATTGCAAGGCTGTCCCCTGGTGTAGTTTGTGTGCTATGAGCAGCGTTGGCGCTCAATGTGAGGCGCGCAGTGAATGTCCTTTGCATTTATTGCGATCGTTTTTTTTTTTGTGTGTATATGTATTTTGTGATGCTAATTAAATAAGTAATAAATTAATAAATGAATATACTTTACCTATTTGTAAGTAATATATGCGGGAAGCATTGTGCTGAAGAGCTGACTATCTGTTTTGATGTCCCTGCAGCAAACAATGTGGGTTTGCACTGTTGTGGAGCTGAGGTGTAAGTGTCAGCAATGTGTGAAGAGTGTAGTGTTAATAGGCTGCATGCGCGAGGGAAAGCTGCTAGTGTAGCTGTGTACTTCCGCATTGTGTAAGTTAGTGTTGTAAAATGGTGGCGAATGTGCATGTGGTAGGCGGGTTTGTATGATGAAGCGTCCTTGCTAATGGTGTATGTTGAAGGTCGTACAGGTTTTTGTAAAAGGCATATTTGCTTTGTGGAATTCAGAGGCTTTAGGGGTCGTGTAGCCTTGCTTTCGTTTTTTTGACGTGCCCATTTTTTCTCTCGCTTAGGGGATTTTCAAGTGTGTAAACTTTGTAAATTTTACAGAATTTGAGCGGTTTAAGCAGTGTTGCAGAGCTCCTGGGCCACCCCCCCCCCTTGGTGTGGGTAAGGTTTTTCTTTTATATTTGTGTATATTTTTGTGTTTTTTAATGTTTGCCTCTGTGCGCAGGTTGTCCATTAAGGTCGTATTTTTGAGAGTCCGTAATGGATTTTTTCTAAGTACCGAGGGTTGTAATTGTTTTTGTGTAAGTCCGCAATTAATTTTTTTCTTAGTCCCGTGGCTCGTAGTTAGTCATTGCGTGTTAATGTTTTTTTTTTCAAGTCCTGCTTGTGTGGTCGTTTGTAAGCTGTTGAGAGGCGCCGTAGAGTCTCCACCTGCGCAAATGCGGACCCTCATTTTGCGAGGGTCCGCATTTTCGGTCCGAAAGTCGTAGGGGGTTGTAGGGATGAGCGGCTTCGAGCCCGCAAGCGTTAGCAACGACCCGCATGCTGAGAACTATATATGTGATTCTTGTGTTTATCAAAATTTGAAGTATAGAATAAATTACTATGAAATTTGTAATCTAAGTAAATATTTGTTGTATAGAACATGTTTTTGTTCTAAATACTATTAAAGATTGTTTAAATATTATCTTTACAAAACTGGGTTTGGGTTTTGGTAAGCACAGCTTGGAGTAAATGAACATGGAAATCACAAAATCAGCTATGCGCCATTAGATAGAGGTTTGAAAATCCTGTTGAAAAAGCTTTTTAAAGAATAATCAGCTGTTGATCAAGTTAAATTCATTTTCATTCATTTTTACTGGAATAGATATTGAAGCCCTCTTTCACGATAATGCATAGTTATTAAGTTGTTCATTTTGACCCATTCGCTGTGACCCTATGGACCACAGCATGCCAGGCAGATCTGTCAACCACTCCCCCTCTGAGTTCTCCAAACTCATGTAAATTTCTTATATGACCTCATCTTTTCATCGTCACCTCTGACCCCCCCCCCCCCCCACACACACACACACACACACACACACCTTTGTATTTCTTCCATATTTTCCAACAATAGAGTCTTCTCTAGGGGATCCTGTTTTCTCATAAGGTCAAAATATTTGAGCTTTAGCCTCAAACCTTCCAGGGATCAGTTTGGCTTGATTTCATTTAGTATTGACTCTATCATCTTGCAGTCCAAGGTAATCTAAGCAGTTTTCTCCAACACCACAATCTAAAGGTGTCAACTCTTTGGCACTAAGCCTTCTTTATGGTCCAGCTCTCACATCTGTGTGTTACTACTGGGAATACCACAGTTCTAATTATGCATACCTTTGCTGAGTGTTATAGTTTGTTCAGACTTGCCATTGCTTTCCTCCCCACATCTTTAAATTTCACAATTGCAGTCATCGTCTGAAGTAGATGGTCACTTTGTATATCAATGTTTCTATCTGTGTAATGTTTTTATTGTTATTGCTGACCACACTTTGCTTGGGATTAGTAGATGTTTCCTTAAACACAGAAGTTTAGGCTGTGAGTATTCCAGTTGGTAATAATTGCATTGTTAATACTGAGGTAATATAGTATTATATCCAAAAGCAAGGTTTTCACTAACTAAAAACTTCTTTAAAAATATATGCTATGTGCTTATTTAGAGCCCTATTCAATTGTCCAAATCGCAATTGAATGAGGGCCTTTGAGTCTAAATTTTGCTGTAGTAGCTTCAGGTCATATGTATTTAAACAAATCCCTAGATTCTGGAGTTTTTTTTTTAAATTGTCATTATTAGTAACTTTCATTCTTGTTCAATTATTATAGGTATAGAGAAGCTTCCTGAAATGTTTCCTAAAAAACAGCCACTGATTAGTAGAAAAATATGTATTATATTGAAAAGTTGAATGTACTTACGTATTCATATGCTGGGTACTACTATCTGGAATTGCACACTCCTAGGACACGTACAGGTTGCACAGTCTCAGGTTGTGACTTCCAGAGGAAGTGCTGCCAGTCACATGGTTTCTGGGGTCACAACTTATTTCTTTCCTTGTGTGAAATTTATGATGCATTCTTAGATGATAATTGGGTATGCCTTTAAGCATTTGCTCTTTAAGTTTTTTTTTTTTTTCTGGAGAAGATATTTGTCATCAGAAGAAACATACCTATATACCAGTGGGGTTCAAGATATTTGTAGTTGTAATAGAATTTAATTGGTTACTTAGGATCTTTAATGTATATTCTTGGGCTGAACGTACAGGCTACAATATCAAGTAGAGACTAAATTCTGAACATCCCTTAGTGGTAGGTACAGTCTGATGTGCTTAAGGAGATTTCTCCTCTACATTGCCGCAAATTGTATCTGTTCTAAAGGGTGTGTCCATCGCTTTTGTTTTTTGTTCCAGGACAAAATAGGAACATATTTCAAATAATTGTTTCATCACCACAAGTACACTTTCATCAAATGCATGGTTCCTAGTGGAAAAATATACTTTTGGCACCAAACGCTTATTATAGCGTGTTTTACATTTACTCTTATCCTGTTTTCACTAGACCAAAAGAGCATTCACTTGAGAAAAGTGTCACCAACTACTATCTAAACAATGTGTGCATTTGACTTAATTTAATTACAAACCCATAGAGAGCAGTAAACTCAGCTTACTATAACAGAGAAAGATTAATTTACCAATACAAATAGCTAGATTTTTACAGCCAGACTATCTAACTTTAAAACAAAAAAATACATCTTAAAACGTGGGTACTTTTTGATTTCCATGGGTTGAATGTTGATACATTACTGTATATGGAAACAACAATGTAAATCTTATGGCTCCAGGCATTTATTGTATATTTGTCTTACTGATTACAGATCCGCCCTTCATCGCTGTCACCATTGGAGTTAATGGTAATCTATTTCTAATGCTATATATTATAATGCTCTTAGCAAGTATGAACATTTTATACTGTGAAGGTGTCTGTTTTTTTTTTGTCTTCTCATTATTCAGTACACAATGGGACCCTTTATGTTAACAAATACTTTTCTCTGTGGGCATTTTGGGAATATGTTGCATGTAGTTCCGATAATTATAATAAAAAAATTGTATATTCTACATGTAAATTTAATACAAATAACAGACATATGTATTATATATGACATGCACCTGTGCATAGATTCCTTCATGGAAATCTTGCTATATGATAACTCCAAATGCTCTAATTTGCTTGTATGCTGCTTCAAACTCAACCACTTTTGTTTTATACACTTTGTATTTTCTCCTATCATACTTACATCATATCTTGTGTGTTGTATAATTTATTCACTTTCATTTGTTTGCTTTGTTTCCCAAGGAGAAATAAAAAACGAACCTGTGATTGTGAAAGAAGGGACTACCTTGACTCTGAGTTGCTCTGTCAAAGGTAACCCAAATGCTTCAGTGATTTGGATAAAGGGAGATAAACCATTTGACTTTGCTGTGATAAAAGACAAACTGGAGAGAAAGCTTGTGAATATAACATATGAGGAGGCTGGAACATACATGTGCTTAGCAACAAACAAACATGGGAAAAACAACAGAACGGTGATTATAACAGTGGAATGTGAGTATGAATGTAATTATTTGATGGAAGATGTACGAGAAACAGAATAAATATGTAACTAAGACATTACCTTTCATACTGTGGTTTTAAAAAGAAGCAGCTTGTGTCTTGAAGCCTCAGAGGTTGATATACAGTAACTGGTTAACATTTCATGTCGGTTGGTTCAACATCGCAAGCACAAAATAAATGGTCAATTTGGGACTCTTTAAAACAGGGTTGAGGAAAGTTATGGCTTCGTTTTAGGAACTGTCCTAGGATAAGTTTCCTTTTAATTAATCCTTTTACTTTTCTTTTGTTTTTGTTTTTGTCTTCTTGCCTTTCTATTGCCCTACTATTTAACTGCATTATATATTAGATTCCCCTAAAAGGTTTAAGGAATGTAAACTGGTGTGGATGTGTGTGTGGATGAATTTGGCTATTGTATAGCATATGTCGTTTTATGATATAATCAGGTTTAAATCAACAGATGATATGCTATTTTGTATGTTTTATTTTTATATGTTATAATAAAAAAATGAAAAATAAAAAATGGCCTATTGAAAGTCAACAAAGAAAGAGTTCACAATACAGAATTCCATAAAATTATAATTATAGAATTAATACAGTTTAAATTATCTACTTAGCATAGTAACTATAAAAAGAGCTTTACCTCAAAAAACAATATTGTACATTTTAATTTTTAAAAATACAAAGTGGACAAAATGCTCACATTATATAGCTAACATAAGCATTGTATGCACCTGTGGAAATAAACAGGGGGATGGGATTTACTTTGCATTTCACATTTAGGGGATGGCATATCATTATTGGCAGAACCAGTCTGATATGCTAGGACACACTATGAGTTAGTACAATGCCGTAAGGAAAATTCTTAAGTTTTGTCTATGCTGCATGCCCACTATTGTTCTAAATGATAAGAAAATTAGTCTCCAGACATTTATAAAAAAATGTAGATGCCCTGTGATTTATGCTTCTCTTTTCTGCCAGTTTGCTCTTTTATTTAGTGCGATAAACCCTTGTGTCAAAATAATGTTTACTTAGCTGAAAGTACTGGTTACTAACAGTTATAGATTAAAGTTTAGTTTACTTCTATTGACAATATACAGCAAGGAGTCAAAGTCAAGATATAAACAAATCATGATCACTAAAAATAAATTGAAACCACATCAAAAATAAATGAAAGGAAAGAGAAGTGATCCAAGTAAAAGCATAAATAAAAACAAAAATATATAATAAACAGCATCAACAATAACTTCACTACTAATACTCTACGTATGATCATGTAACATGTTAATTCAACATCCATTTGGTCCAGGCATTTTATTATTACATGTAAATAATTGTTCTACCTGCAAATGTCCTGCTATACAACTGTGCCCCACATCTCTGGTCTAAAAATCTGTTCCTAGTCTGCCTTTTAATCCCTTCTAGATTGTGACCTTAAAATCTTCCATTTTGGATAACTGATCTCTAACTGGTAATATAGTACGATCAATTGTATAGCTCTGTTTATATATAACTGGGAACATTAATTGTGGCCAGTAAATCATGATAATAAATCACTTTTTGCAAACTAAGTGAATGTACAGTATGTTGTATGACACATGTTTTAATTTTTACTGTTAAATGTTGTCTTTACAAAACTGGGTTTGGTTTTTGGAATGAACAGCTTGGAGTAAATGAACATGGATATCACCCAATCAGCTATGCACCATTAGATTAAAAAATTGAAAAGCTGTTTAAAGAATTATCAGCTGTTGACCGAGTTAAATCCATTTTTGTTAATTTTTAGTGGAATAGATACTGAAGCCCTTTTTCAACAAAATGCATAGATAATACGTTTGGAGGATTAATATCGCCAGTCAGTTATGTGAATAAAGCTGTTTTGAGACATGCCTGCAGAGTCTATTAGTCAGAGCTCTTCTGTGTGTCTCAGCTGCTTCAATGTATGCTGCATATGTCCAGTGGTCTATCCTGTGATGGAAAGTGTAATACTCTTATGGTATGTAACAAACGGATAAGTGACTGCATTGAAGAGCCCATAGTTGTCTTATACAGTATAGAACTGTCCTTTATTGTATAATTGTGTGAAAAAAAATAGAAAGAAACATTAAGCGATCACCAGAATTTGATCCCTGGAATTACTACATTGCTACCTGCTACTTTAACCACTATGCATTCTGACCAGGTGACTCGTACTGTGTCTAAATATTAAGTTAACATTACAGCAACAAACAAATTCCTGAACCATGCATGGTTGTTGTTTTGTTGTTCATTTTGTCCGATTCTCTGTGACCATATGGACCGCAGCACTCCAGACACATCTGTCAACCACTGCCCCTCTGAGTTCCCCAAGCTCATGTTAATTGCATCAATTACCTCATCTATTCATCTCCACCCCTGCCATTTACTACTTTTTGTGTCTTCAAGTCTGAAAATAAAGCACTATATTAAGCGATTTGCTCAGGTGAAGCACATTAAAGTCTTTAGTATGAAGTATTTACACTCTACTCAGTCAAGAAAACAATGGTAATTTTACAATTTGGAAATGTCCTTATACCAACTCCAGCCCTCCAGGCACATTATTCAGCCACTGCCTCGCTCAACTCCATCAAGTATATAATTTATAGAAAGCTAAATCTATTAATCTAATCCAAACCAATGTTTAAATGTTTATATATTTTTTTAATCCATTTTGCAAATTTAGGAATACCTCTTTAGAACTATTTCCAGTACTTTTTTTTTTTTTTTCTTGTCCTCTAGTTTTGAATTTCAGTGGTTCAACATTTCCCCCATTATGTTGTCAGTCTATTTTCCCACATATTCACTTCCTTAAATCAGACAGACTTCTCTTTGGATTTTTCAGATTGTAGAAAATAAATATTTTATTTGGGTCTATATACATTTAACAATTTATTTTGTAGAATATTGTAACCAAAATTAAGTTTTTGAGGTTCGCATGGGCTTTGTTGATTTTGTCTCTTATTTTTCTGAACAGCTGAAGGGATATTTGAGTAAGGCCATCAAGGTATGATATATTTTGTGGTTAAGAGCCATTGTATATCTAATCTATCTTCTACTCATGCAATTTAATAGACATATCCCCAGTAATTGACATTGGACACAGCTTATAAAATAACGTAATGAATATTAGATGCTGTTTATATGTTGCATGTTGATAAAGTTATTTGTAAAAGGACAACCACAGAGTCAATTGCATTTTTGAATAAAGTACCGTATATTGCAATATTATTCATCTGACAGTAGGTTATATAAAGAGTTGGAATGTTAAATGTAATCTTTTATGATGACACATGGCTTCCTATAATATAATCTGTAAAAATGATTTTAACACAATTAAGAAACCGTTTAAACATTCTGTTTTACAAACTTTGAAAACAAACTGAACACCATTATAAATTTGTTTTTTTTAGTAACCAAGAAGCATTTTGGGGACACTTTTCGTAATGTGATGATTGGAGGAGCATTTGGAGTGATTCTTTTGGTCTCAGTGATCATCATAATGAAACTGTATACAAAGTAAGAAATCAGATCAGTGTGTTCATTTTTAAGTTATTTTTGCTTCAAGATTGTGGAATGGTAATGGATATTTTTTTAATTATATATAAATATTGAAATGTGTAGATACATAGGGTGATAAGGCTCAGCTATAGGCTTATATTATATTAGTGTGAATTCAAATACGTTTAAACTTATAACTCATTTGTCTACACAACCAGACAATCCACAGCAATATAATATTTGGGCCATATGTGATATGATAGGTTGTTATAGTTAAATTGAACTAATTATTTTAATAGAAGACCAATGAACTTAACATATTTATGATTAAAACTAAACAAGACACACAGGGTAGAAGGGACACATTCAATGGCACTTTGTGAGTCCAAAATCTTAAACCTCTGTGTGGGAAAAAAAATGATGTACTTCACAAATAACTGTCAAAATGTTGAAATAATATGTCAGAAATCCTAAAACATAAACCTTTTAATATTTCATATAACCTTAAAGGAACACTGTGGTCATATAACTAAAACTTATTAATTTGAAGAACTGCACTTGAAATAGAGGAAATGATCACAGAATGAAACTGAAAATAAAACAACACAATATTATTTATTATTTAATATATTAATGTTTAAGTGCAATTAGGATGCTGTTAGCATATAATATATGAGAGTGCATGTGCCATTGCATATGCTGTTGGAGGCTTTACAATGGTGTTCCTCCATACCATGTCTCCATAAGAACTCTCAGAAGGATAAGTCTTGGTTATACAGTAGTATTTTTTAAAAGCAAACTTGAAGAAGACCTATTCTATAGCTCCCGCAAAAAAGAATCCCATAAAACTTATTGTAACGCACCCAGGGAATTTGCCTGGAGCTCTCTAGCCCTAGCGTTTGCTTGAAGGCTGCTCACAGGAGACTCTGAGTCTTAGCAATGCTACAAAATGGTACCCACTAACTTGAACACACTACACCAGCACTAACATCCTAATTAATTCTATCTATCTATATAACATCCTTTCTTGTCAGGATTTAAAAAATAATAAAAACTAATACAGTGGGCATATGACCCACTACCCCTATGAGCTTATTTTCCCCCAGGATTCTCTCTTAATATTTGTTACCCCCTATGAGTCCGGGTATCCCTGAGATTCCCCTTAATACCTGCTAAGCTCTATGAGCTGGGTATCCACCTGGATTCCACATTAATACCCTTTATGAGCCTAGGTATTCCCCTCATTTCTCATGACTAAAGTATTATAGTGCCGGTTCTTATGGACCTCCGTGGCACCAAAAGTTAAGCCCTATACATCCATGGCACCCTTACTAAAATAGAGGTCTACATAGAGGTCTATAAGGACACCTTAAGTCCCTAAAATAATACATAAAAAATAAAAAAATAAAAATAAAAAATGTTATGTTTGAAAAGGAGTAAAATAGGCATTACTTATCCTTTTAATGCCCTCCAGTGACAATCATTGATATCCAGGTTCCTAACTCTTCAGCCCTGGATAAGTGGGCACTTTCATGTTGATGCAAGAATCCATCCTCTTCTTTCTTGATTAAAGCCCTTGTTCCTCATCTTGGAAATGGGCCAACGCCTAAAAAACACAGCATGCCTTGACCTAATATACTATTTTATGAGCATTCCAATTGGCTTAAATATGTATCAATCATACTTGAGACACTCAGAAGAGAGTATTTCAATTTCACCCCACCATTTCCGAGTTCAATTAACATAACGACTGGCCAGTACCTTGAGAAAATGGGAGTACCTTGAGTTGGGCCAGCCCTAGCAAACATTTTTACTGGGCCCCAAGACTGATGATGGTCCTGCTCCGGAGAAAGCAAAAGACAGAATCGGATGACAAAAGAAAATGGATGCTTACAGTAGAAAATAACTGCACATAAAATCTAAACATATAAAATTAGTATTTATTTATTTTTTATTTTTCTTAAAATATGTTGCCCTTTATCAAATTTAATCAATGACCACAAAGAAAACAACTGACCACAGCTATCCTGTAACATTGAACATATATCATGTGTATTTTATAATGAATTGTATAGCTAATCATTTCTAAAGTTCAACTTTCTGCCTGGGGTTTTACACATTTGTTGTAACTCCTAACTGAAACAGAAACTGTAGCACGACATATTATTATATGCAGGATATCTAAGATATATATCTACTATTGAGGAAAAAGTCTGCATATGTGAAATTATCAATGTTAGTTGAAGAATTAAAGCTTACTTGCCCTGGTGGAGCTTTACAACATCTGTTACCTTAACTGGCCTTCCATGAATGCTTGAGCTATTAGTAACAAAATGTTATTACTCAGTACACACTCCATGCCACCTAATGCCAGCTTTCACTCATCAAGGTGGATTCTTCACCATATACTAAAATCAAAAACAATAATACATTAAGGCTACTGTTCTAGCATTCATTATAGAATCCCAAATAATAAACATACTGTAGCTCTGGTTAAGTGTCCATCTCTCAGAGTAGTGCTTATAATGTGGTGTTGGGACTAAAGCCTCCATTTCATTAGTGCAGTAATGCTTTTGAAAATTGGTCAGAGCTCCCTAGCCACAAGATGTGCTTGCAGCATGCTCAAAGGAGACCCTTAATCTAAAGCTTCGTAAGACTCCATATCAACACTGCAGAATGCGACGCACTATGTTACCATACTACACAAGTCCAAATATCCTCCCACATTCCTATCTATCTATATAAAACCCTGCCCATGACAAGGACAGGGTTAAAGCATCCTTATAAGCCTGGGAATACCCTGAGATTCCCCCATCCTAACCTCTACCAACTATGAGCCCCAAGATTCCTCCTTTCTACCCGCTACTTACCAACTACCTGCTAGCCCCTCTGAGCCTGTAGATACCCCATCTAACGAATAACCATAACCTATGGACCCGCTTGGCACCTAATATTAGCCTCTAAATCAAGGGATATCCACATACCCCCAATTAATATAAACCCCTCTACAATGGGGGTCTTCATGGACCCCCATGTCACTTAATGTTAACCCTTATACCATGACGGGCCTCATGGTTATAGTTATTATAACCATGGGGGTCTGTGGACACTTAGAGTAGCCTCCATGGTACATGGTAGGGGTCCATGATGGTAAATAATGGTGTTGCTAAAAAGTGTATTTCCTTTTTTCTCTTCCCCTTTTAATGTTTAATATTTATATAAGACACAAGTACACCCTTGAAGTCTGATAACATATGCATCTCTACTTTATTTTCCTTTACAGCCATAGCTACCCTTTGTGACATTTAGAAGCTTTTTTATTACTTGTGTCTGCATTATAGCATGAGTATCTTTACTACATTTTACTTGCATTAATGACCAAAGATCATAGAACATGTTAAAAAATTCCATGACATCCAAAACAACATACTGTTGCTTGATGTTTCATATTCTGTAAATCTATTTTTATAGGATTAGAGTGAAGAAGAAACTAGACTCAAAGTCCACTGAAGAGCCTGCAGTAGAGGACGCAAGTCAATTATACAGCAATGTCAATATAACAGTAGCCACGGTAAGTGGATCAGTTTGAATGTCGTTATAAGCACAGTTATTTATTTTAGCAAAAAAAGATAAACTGGCTGCCCAAGGATATACAATTTTCTAACTAGCAGTACACCTAGACTATATATATATATATATATATATATATATATATATATATATATATATATATATATATATATATATATATACAGGAGTACAGAAGTGAGTCTTTAATGACGGGAAATATATTAATGATTTTATGTAAACAGGGATACCCTGCTTTGCGCTACCCCATTGAGCACTGATTCACGATAACACAGTTTGCGGTAAATCTTGTGAAAGCTCTTGCAAAAGCATTTACTTTATAGACCATTCTAAAGCCTTTGACTGTGTGGATCACAACATAAGGTGGCAAGTTCTTAAAGATATGGGATTCCAGATCATGTAATCCACCTCCTGAAGAATCTGTGTGTGGACCAAAAAGCCACAGTCAGAACTGAACATGGGACAACAGAATGGTTCAAGATCGGAAAAGGTGTGCAACACCTTTATATGTATATATGTATATTGTCACTTTATTTGTTCAACTTATACACAGAGTGCATATTGCTTAAGGCCGGGCTGGTGAATCCAAAGCCAGAATCAATATTGCTGGAAGAAATATCATCAACCACAGATCGTCGGATTGTCATATTCAGGAGGGCCCACTGGACTTTCGGGGACTGTTGGACTGAGAGGTGGCCTGAACCATCACTAGTGGGCCACTATTTATTCTGCCCTACAGATGTCCCCTGGGCTGGAGTATCAGGGATTTGGAAGCCACGTTGCCTAGCTGGGTACCATTGTGAATGTTTTGCTATCCTTGGCTGCATAAACTCTCAAGTATCTCAACAAAAATCACTAAAACTCAAACCCCCCTGCCCAAAGCAGAGCAGACTAATGGACCAAAACATAAACATAAAAACACTAGACACTGGATAGTTATTGCCCTCTCTGGAGTTGTTAAGAGGGAACTTTCAGGACTCCTTCCTGTACATCTGGAAACTGTGTGTGTGTGTGTGTGTGTGTGTGGAGGAGGGGGGGGGATCAAACAGACCTTGAGCGAACAAGGACGGATGGACTTTACTGGCGGAGGTTCTTTTTATTTTTTTGGAATTGTTATATATCTCTGAGAGAGTATTAAAGAGAGGCTGATGCACTAACTAGCGGTGGGATCTCTGTTAAAAAACAAGCAGGATGACAAAGTATGACAACATGTCCGCTACTCAGATCAGGAAGCTATATCGAAAGAGAGGGTTCTCCAGGCTGGCAGGAATAGCTAAGGCAGAAAATATCAAGAAATTGGTCTTGGCTGATGAGTTTCAGCAAGCAGACGAAGACCAGGAGACAGAGGAGGAGGCCTTATCAAGCCCATCAGACCTGGTTCCTGTTCTTGTGGTATTGGCAGGAGAAGAAGAGGACATTTATAAGAGATTCCAGAAATGAAAGGCCTAGTCTAACTAATGACCAGCTAATGGCCATTCAGGACCAGCTCAGTCCACAAGTGCGGGGGGGAGAGCCAAAAGAGAGCTGCCTGTCCGGTGCCAGGATCAGGAGGAGAAAGGGACCCTGAGCAGTCCAGATAAAAACTGCTAACAGCAGTTTCAACCATTTTAAGTTCCCAGAGACTGAATAAGTCAGGCTACTGGTCAGAAAGCTTACTGGGAGAGTCAGTGAGGCATTCAGGGTGATTCCCAAGGGCCAGTGGACATATAGAGAAGTATGTAAGGTGATACTGGAATGTATATGCTGTGAAGGGGCTATGAACCTAGTTCTCTTGGAACAATTTTAGTCTGTTTGTTCTGCTGACTTGAGGGCTTGGGTTCAGTGGTCATAGTTGCCAACACTACCATCACTAAAGGGAGACCCCTGCGCCCAGTAGCAACTCTCCCTATCCCTGTTGTCCAGCATGGAGACAACCAGCCCAGGGGGGGTGGGGGGGCTGGAGATTCCCCTCGACCCACAGGAGTGAGTAGTCCTCATCCAGTGACCAGGAGCGTGAAAATGGAATGCTATGGATGTCATCAACCTGGGCACTTGAGGAGAGAATGCCCCGATGTTCCGGGCAGGGCAGAGCACAACCCCACTAAGCCAGTCTACTTTCTGGGGGAGTGGAACATGGATGCCACAGAACCTGCAGTGACCCAGAACAGACTCAGAGAAGAGGATTTTTGTCACCCCATCCATACTCTGCAGACCTGTCCAGAGGGCAACAGGACACAACATTTCCAGAAGGTTTTCATTCAGGGGAGAAAGCCCCATGGTTTCATGGATACTGTGGCTGCTTTCACTGTGGTACACATGGTTTTGGTACCATGTGCAGTAATTTTGCCCAAGAGCATGAAAGTGAGAGTGACCGGAGGCCAGAAACTTCCAATCCCAGTTGCTCGCTTGCATTTGAATTGGGGCACTGGGAAAGGGGTAAGGGAGGTGGGAGTTATGCCTGGATTACCTGCAGATGTTTTATTGGGAAATGACCTGGGATGACTGGAAAGCCATTATGTGAATGCAATCACCAAGTCCCAAACAGCCAACGTCATCCCTGTGCTGGGGAACAGGGATTGGGTTGGGACAGTGTAGAGGAGGTAGCCACAGAATTAGAAAAAATGAGACCGTAGGTGGCATTAGGAAGAGGGCTGAGCAGCAGAAAATGAAACAGGTCTAGAAAGGGAGATGTATGTGTGGGAAAAAGGGCAACTATATAGGGTCATCACTGAGCCTGGGGGAGAAGGGTCACGGGAGGTTGGCAGGCAGATGGATATTCCTCAGAAATGTAAAGGTGGATTGTTAAAGATAGACCATGAGGTGCCCTTAGCAGGGCAAATGGGGGTTAAGGGTAACCAGCATCACTTTACCAGGGTGTTATTCTGGCGTGGGATTAACGGTGATATCACTCCTATGATGCCTGTCAGTGGTATGGTCACCCTCTTTCAACCCTGCTAGATGCCCCTTTCCAATGGGTGGCTATCGATATCATAGGACTCCTAACCAGAGCTAGCAGAACATGGAAACATTTAATTCTTACCATAGTGGACTATACTACCTGGTATCCTGAGGCTGTCCCACTAGCTGAAATCTCTGCTGACAAGGTTGCAGAGGCATTACTGAGGTGTTTCCAGGATGCTGTTCCCTGAGGAGGTTCTATCAGACAGGAGTACCCAGGTTCATGGCTAGTTTCATCCAGCAATTAGGGGAGTTATGTGATATTAACCATCTGAGTTTGTCCCTATATCACGCCCAGACAAATGGGCTTCATGAAAGGTTCAATGGGACCCTGAGTAAGATGCTCTATGCTTTAGCAGAGCAGGAGAAGGATTGGAAAAGGTTGCTCCCATAACTTATATTTGCCTATAGAGAAGTACCTCATGAGTCCACAGGATTCTCTTCCTTTGAATTTCTGTATGGTAGACACATAAGAGGACCCTTGAACATGATCAGGGAGGCCTGGGAAGGGGATTATGGATCAAACCAAGTGTCAGTGGCCTCATATATTGTGGCCCTCTGGGAGAAATTAGCCACGCTAACTGGGTTGGTCAGGGGGCACATGCCAGGGGCCCAGGCCAGAAACAGACGATATGATAATGGGGGGATAAATGTAGGCACCTGAAAGTGGGACAGGAGGTGTTGATACTGGTACCCCAGTCCCATGGTAAATTACAAGCCACAAGCTAAAAAATTAAATTCCCACACATGTGTAGTGACTGTAAACTCTGACAGAAAAGTCACCAGAGTGACCCATATCAATATGCTGAAGGAGTACCAGAAGGGGCCCCAGAACTTGTTAGCGGTACAGGCAGTGTTAGATACAGGAAGTGAACCAGAGGGGGAAAACTTACCAAATTCACTAGCCCCAGCTAGGCAAAATGTACAGGAAAAATAGTGGGACAAGCAAAACACTTAGCTATTCATCCAGATCAGTGCCAGTGGGCAAGGGCAGAGGGTCAGTACGTGGGCTGTGGGGTGCGCAGCGAGCAGATTAGGCCAGAGCCAGCTAAGGTGGAGGGAACAGCTAGTTGGCCCATACCCCAGACAACAAAGCAGGTGATGGCTTACTTGGGAACCACGAAAGTTTATTCCCTGGTATACTACCATGGCATGAAGTTCACTGTGGAGACGAGCCATAACCCCTATGTTGACTGTCCAAACTGTTCACTAGAATGTGTGATTGTGAGCCTAAAGCACAAATATTTTGGCCATATCATAAGATAGGATTCCCTAGAGAAGACTGAGAGATGTAACTGACGTCAGACATTACTGAACAACTTAACAACAACAAAATATCATTGCACCTTATACACAAATACATTTAAAATCACTGCACCTATTTTTCTCTAATCAGTCAACTAAAAACATTTAACTTACTAACTGGGATTTAAATATTCTTGGTGATTTTAGGCCTTGACATATTTTTATTAAGAAATGAACACAAACATTTTAAGAACTTAAGGCTAAATCACATTAATGTTTAATTATTATTGCTTTTAATGTGTTAATACATTTCCTATTAACTATCCTGCTGCTTTTTATCATCGGCACTTCCAATAATAGTATGACATCGTGGATGTTCCCATGTCAACAACTTTTATCACATAGTACTTTCAGAGAGTTTTCCTAAAAATCAGAAATCAATGTATTTTTAAAGAATACCAAAATACAAATTGACCATGTTATTCTATAAGGCGATACCACCTTGAGGTATTATCTTTAATGTGTTTTTTGTTCTTCAGCAGGATCCTTCCAAGACTGCAGTATATGGAAATACAAGTATGGATTCAGTTTGTGACCCTGGGGAACAAGAGCTCCATTATGCTTCTATATGTTTTTCCAAATCTTCACCCAATCCTTGCCTAAGGGAACAAGACACGGAGTACTCAGAGATCAAATTGACAGTGGACAAGTAGAGAACATTGTTTCCTGTTGAGGCAGTATAATGTTATGCTATTCTGGATATGATAAATAAACAAGTTTTGAATTGTATGTATTTTTACATATAATGACCACATAATAAATATTTTATGTTTATTTTGGTGGCAATAACTGCTTAGAATTGGGCATTTCTAAATATATTGGGAATTCATTATAAGATGATTTAATTAAGTCAGTATTAATAAAATAATCTCTGATTTTCACTAAACCCTTCTCAAGCTATCCCTCCATTCTTGGCTTTGAAACATCAATCCTATTTAATATCTAAATATAATATACCTTAACATTAAGGAGTGTCTAAAAGTATACCATTCTTTTTACTGTGTATTGGCACCCACAATGAATTTGGATAAATAAAATTGATGAATATAGTGTGGTTTGCATATATGTAGTCATTTGTTTATTTAAGTTCTCTCTTACATCCCATCAATTCTTTTCAGGGGGGAGCTAACACTGGTGCAGCCAGTGCAATGCACAGAGGCCCTGCTCTGGTGGGCAGAGGGGGTGGGGTGGCAGTGCTGTCCATAGTCCAACCAGGGTCCCCGCTTGGCACTCACAGCGTCCGTGACCCTCTTGGCCTTCTGTTGCTCTCCCGCAGACCCCTGTGGCTCACCCAATATTGTGCCTGTAAGGGCTAATGAACAGCCTCTGCCTATAAATGGTAAACTGCATCCTGTGCCTGTAAGTGCCAATGTGCATCCAGTATATGTAAGAGCCCAAGTGCAGCCTGTCTGTGCATGTAGGAGCAAATATGCATCCAGTATCTGTAAGAGCCCAAGTGCAGCCTGTACCTATATGTGGAAATCTGTACCCTGTGCCTGTAAATACTAATGTGCAGCCTGTGTCTCTAAGAGCCAATCTGCAGCCTGTGCCTGTAAGTGCCAAAGTTCCAAGCAATAACCTCTCTCTTCCTCCTTCTCCTCCTCTACATTGCCACAATCCCTTTGGACCCTCAAGTCCAAAGTAAAGTTAAATTCTATGTTACCCGATGTAATAATTGTTTTTTTTTTTATTTATGTCTGTTTAGTTTTAAGGGTTTGTTTAAAAAAACACCATCAGTTCAAACTAAAATGTGAAAATTCTGGGGTACGGAACGGAATTTTTCAATTTACATTTATTCTTATGGAAAATGCCTGTTTGGAACTCAAACTGTCTGGAACTCATTGTGCAGCCCAGAGTCTTTCAAGTAAACTTCATAATAGATATTGTTATGGGAGGCAAGTGATATCATTTTTTTTAATAAAGTTATGGAAATGATACTCAGGGCTTAGGATATTAGGGACATTTCAAGCACTCAGATTGCATTTCTCATAAATTAGATTTGCACATGTGAAATGACCAATGTAAGTTGAAATATCAAAGCTTGACCTGGTAAGACCCAAAGTCCCTGACCCCTAGAAAACACAAAACACAACTGTTGGAGGTACAACTGGCCGCAGCAAGTTTTATTAACATCATATGCCAAAAGCATATGTAAATCCGCTACAAAGGGGGAAGTAACCCCATCCCTTGAGCACAAGCTCAAGAGGTCAACCTCTGTGCTGTCGTCACACCTTCCCAGCGGTAGGGATGGCCCCTTGTCACCATTGGTCCGGGTAACTCCCCCACCTGCCCCAACACAACCATGTAAAACTCTGCTGCGACAAACATACACAAACAAACCATAGGCGCACCACGTGACTATTTTATTTTTTTACAATATATAATCACTTAACAATCTCAAATGCTTTTAAAAGGGAGGGTGGGTGCCTGCTTCCCTTCCTGCCGTGGAGTGAGGTAAGATGGTGCCCGCACTAACCTAGGGGGCGGAGCAACTGCAACCTCTCGCGCGAGGCCCACCCCCGCCTCCTCCGCCGGCACTTGGTTCCCCCAAGTCAAGGGACCCCAACTGCGAATACCAGCTCACTGTTTCCACCCTGGGAGTCCTTCATACTTGCCTGAATCGGTTTTACTACACCTCTGACCCCAAACTGGTCTGTCTTGAATGCTAAAGCTAGCTAGTTTCCCCTCTTGGAAGAGAATTCTTCACCAAATACTAAAATCTTAAACAATAATAAATTAAGGCTACTGTACTAATATTCATTATAAAATTATTATTATCTGTTTTCTATATAGCGCTAATACACTCCCGAAGTGCTGGGGTACAGTAAAACATTGGTGTGACAATACATAATTTGACAGACTGATACAAAAGGAGTTTACTACCTTGCCCTTAAATGAACAATAATACAGTACATATGACATAGAGCTTGCAAGTTTACAGACTAAAGGATTAATTAAACAAAAAGGTGAAGAAATTAAAAGGAAGAAACAAGGGATTGGCAACTAATTAAAAAGAGAGTTGAGGGTTAATTAGTTATGAGGGCTAATTAGTTTGTGGGTGTATCAGCTATGAAAAATAGAGGTTATAGTGCTAAACCGGCACTTCAGATTAATGGTGAATGGAAAATCCCAAATAATAAACATATCTCTGTCCCTCTTTCAGAGTAGTGCTTATATGTACTGTAGAGACACATATAAGGCATCCATTCCATTAGTACAGTATTGAAAATCTAAGTATCCAAGCTATTCCAAGGTTCCTGGAAAAAAAGGAGCCTGGAAAATGAACTGAATTACGCCATGTAGGGTTTGGGCAGAACTTTCTGGCCCTAATGTGTGCTCTGAGCATGCTCACAGAATACTCTAGTCTAACGCTCAATAGATTCCATAGAAACACTGCAGAATGGTACACACTATGTGAACACACTATATGAGACACAACATCCTCCCATATTGCTATGTTTCTATGTAAACACCTTACTGTGTAATAATCTAATTATATTGAAGTTACACATTACAAGACAAAGCAATAACTACTATATGTTATGAACTCAATTTATCTACTATCAGGGCCACTGACAGGGGGAGAGGGGTTATTTGTGTGAGGAGCCCATCCTGGATGCTGGCAGGCATTTATATTATCTGCTGAGATTGCTGTCATCAGAGGAGGAAGGAACAGAACTCCTAAAATGCCTGTCTGGCTACTAAGTGTTAGATATTTGTGGCCATCCCAAATATATATGAACTAGCAACTTGCCCCTCAAAAAATTACGGTCAATAAAAGAAAGTGTTGAAATGCTGTTTGCCACACAATGTGAGTGTACTGTGTGCCTCAACTATATAGACCCCTCTAACACAGTAATGAACGCATGTAAATACACTATAAGTGCCATGAGGGTCATCCAGGACCCTCATGACCCAAAGTGTAAGCACTACACCATTTTAACCCGGTCACTTATGGGGGTCTATCCAGACCCTCATAAGCCTCTATTTAACTCCATCAGTCCCATAAGGGTATATTATGACCATTATGGGCCTGTTCCAACCCAACATTAACCACATAAGTGCCATGACGGTCCTCTAGGACCATCATGACACTAAGTCTAAACACTCCACTGCACTATACCCCCCCTATGTTCCAGAATAAAATTGGCAATGGCGGCTTCTGATTGGCTGAAAATGCTCTCTATCAAATTCAGCCAAAGAGAAGACGCCTATTGTGAGCCAATGAGAAAGGGATACACCCCAAAATCCCACTTTGATTGTATAACGCACCGGTCAATCTTTATTTTAACCAATTAGAAGGCTTTATTGCCATCAGCGAATCACAATAGGATAAACCCCCACGGGTGATTGGCTGAAGACATCTGCGCCTTCCCATTGTCTGTAATACTGATTGACATTGACAAAAGCCAAAGAGAAGGCGCAAATGCCTTCAGCTAATCAGTACGTGGGGGTGTATCCCATTGTGATTGGCTATTGTCAGTGCAACCAATCAGAATGCGCTGATTCCTCCAGCCAATCACCCTGTGGGGGTGTATTCCATTGTGAATTTGATAGACAACGTTTTCAACCAATCAGAAGGCGCCATTGCCTATTTTCTTCCGGAAAAGGCTCCGGGAGGCTCAGGGAGATCCGCAAGTGCGGATCTCCATATTTTTTTATTTTTTTATTTTTTTTTAGAGCGCGGTTCCAGGGCGGGGCAGAAGAGGAGGAGGCCGAAGACATCACCGGGAGGTAAGTACAATGTAGATTCTGTTTATTTTACTTTGTTTTATGTTTATGTATGTGTCCTAATGTTATGTTTTTTTAACAGGGGCCGCACAGGAGAAGAAGAGAAGAAGAAGGACGGGGATATGCTGGAAAGGTAAGTAGAACATTTAGAATGTTTATAATGTTTATTTATTTACTGTAAATGTGTTGCACTCATTTTTTTTATTTTTTCCCCCTAGGTGGCTGATCTAAAGGGACATCTGCAAAGGTAAGTGGTCTTAATGATTTTATTTTAGCTTAGATTTAGATTATTTTACATATATAGATAGCATTTATTGTATGTTAGCTAGGGGTATGTGTTTTATATAGACAGCATGTATTGTATATTAGATTGTGGTATTTGTTTAGATAGATTGGGTGATGTATATTAGATAGATAGGATGTATATTAGACTGTGGTATTTATTTAGATAGATTGGGGGATTTATATTAGATAGATAGGATGTAAGTTATATTGTGGTATTTATTTAGATAGTTTTGGGATGTATATTAGATAGATAGGGCCTCATTCTATTAGCGGCCGCAGCCGTTGCGGGGCCGCAAGGACCGGCCGCAAGTTATTCTGGTATTCTATTCCCCTCCGGCTGGGGATTCCGGCAGGCCTGCGGCCAGTGCCTTGCTATCTCTTGCGGCCGCACGCGCCGGAGGAAATCCTTTGATCTAAAATGGCCGCAAGGAAATCGGCCGTAAGAAAATCCTATTTGCAATTCAATTGCTCCGGGAACCCTCTCTGCAAGGCTAAAACCGAGCCGCAGCTTATTTGCAGGAAAGAGGTCCCGCTAGCACCAATTAAGCACATAAAATAGCTCAAATAAAGCCATCCTGCATTTTGAGAAGACTATAAAGTGATTTTAGGTGTTAGAAAAAATAGCACAACATTCCCCTTTACTCAAATCCGTAAAATATTTTTTTTTTAATATATGTCAAATATACATGTAAAAAGTCCATAGAGCTTGGAGTACCTCAGATACGCCCACGCCGCAGCCGGAAAATAAACAGTTAATTTAAACTCGGGTTTGGGCTGATGTGCAAGCTTGAGAGTGGGTTACTTTTAATCCTCATGTACCCCAATATGATCCCTAGCATTTACAGAGCTGTACAGTGCAGGCTTGAATTTATTTTTGACTTTGTAGATTTCTGAGCTTACGGCCGGTTCCAAGATATGCGGCCGGCCGTAAGAGGAGATCCTTGCAGGGCCGTATAATTGAATTGCGAGTTAACAGAACCCCCGCAAGGAATCGCAGCCTTATGGCCGATTTACGGCCGATAATAGAATGAGGCCCATAGGATGTATATTAGATTGTGGTATTTATTTAGATAAATTGGGGGATGTATATTAGATAGATAGGATGTATATTAGATAGATATTATTTATTGTATATTACATAGGAGGGTATTGTATTGTATTTCATTTTATTTGTATTGTATGTATTGTATTGTATGTATTATATGTATTTCCTTTTCAGGTGTGTAATTGTTTGTTTTTTCTGTAGTGGGGGGGTTGTAATTTATTTTTTTATTTTCTGTAATGTTCCTTTTTTTATTTTTGTGACTTAGGTTTTTTATTTTCTGTAATGTAGATTTTTTTATTTTTTGTGATTTAGGTTTTTTATTTTATATAATGTAGATTTTTTATTTTTGGTGACTAGTTTTTTTTTCTGTAATTAGAGTGGTGGGGGTTATTAGGGGGTAGGTAGGTAGTGTAGGTGTTAATATGTTAGTGTAGACTGTGTTTAGTTGATATGTAATATTTTATTGGGGGGTATAGTCCAGTGTAGTGTTTATACTTAGTGTCATGATGGTCCTTGAGGACCGTCATGGCACTTATGTGGTTAATGTTGGGTTGTAACAGGCCCATATTGGTCATAATATACCCCCATGGGACTGATGGGGTTAAATAGAGGCTTATGATGGTCTCTATTGACCCCCATGAGTGACGGAGTTAATTATGGGTTTATGGGGGTCTGTATTGACCCCCATGAGTTACAGGGTTAATAGGGGTTTATGGGGTATGTATTGACCCTCATGAGTGACAGGGTTAATTAAGGGTTTATGGGGGTCTGTATTGACCCCAATGAGTGCCAGGGTTATTTATGGGTTTATGGGGGTCTGTATTGACCCCCATGAGTGACAGGGTTAATTATATGTATTATGAGGGTCTGTATTGACCCTTATGAGTGACAGGGTTAATTAGGAGTTTATGTGGGTCTGTATTGACCACCATGAGTGAGGGGGTTAATTAAGTGCTTATGGGGGTCTTTATTGACCCCCATGAGTGACAGGGTTACATATGGGTTTATGGGGGTCTGTACTGACCCCCATTAGTGAAGGGTTTTATTATGGGTTTATGGGGGTCTGTATTGACCCCCATGAGTGACAGGGTTAATTATATGTATTATAGGGGCATGTATTGACCCCCAGGAGTGAAAGGGTTAATTAGGGGTTTTGTGGGGTCTGTATTAACCCCCATGAGTGAGGGGGTTAATTATGGGTTTGTGGGGGTTTGTATTCACCCCCATGAGTGACAGGGTTAATTAGGGGTTTATGGGGGTCTGTATTGACCCCCATGAGTGAGGGGGTTAATTATGGGTTTGTGGGGGTTTGTATTCACCCCCATGAGTGACAGGGTTAATTAGTGGTTTATGGGGGTCTGTATTGACCCCCATGAGTGAGGGGGTTAATTAAGTGCTTATGGGGGTCTGTATTGATCCCCATGAGTGAAAGGGTTAATGAAGGGCTTATGGAGGTCTGTACTGACCTCATGAGTGATGTGGTTAATGAAGGGTTTATGGGGGTCTGTATTGACCCCCATGAGTGCCAGGGTTATTTATGGGCTTATGGTGGTCTATATTGACCCCCATGAGTGACGGAGTTAATTATGGGTTTATGGGGGTCTGCATTGACCCCCATGAGTGACAGGGTTAATGACATGTATTATGGGGGTCTGTATTGACCCTCATAAGTGACAGGGTTAATTATGGGTTTATGGGGGTCTGTATTAACCCCCATGAGTGCCAGGGTTATTTATGGGCTTATGGTGGTCTATAATGACCCTCATGAGTGACAGGGTTAATTATGGGTTTATGGGGGTCTGTATTGACCCCCATGAGTGAAAGGGTTAATGACATGTATTATGGGGGTCTGTATTGACCCCCATGAGTGACAGGGTTAATTATGGGTTTATGGGGGTCTGTATTGACCCCCATTAGTGAAGGGGTTTATTATGGGTTTATGGGGGTCTGTATTGACCCTCATGAGTGACAGGGTTAATTATATGTATTATAGGGGCATGTATTGACCCCCAGGAGTGACAGGGTAATTAGGGGTTTCGTGGGTTCTGTATTGACCCCCATGAGTGAGGGGGTTAATTATGGGTTTGTGGGGGTTTGTATTCACCCCCATGAGTGACAGGGTTAATTAGGGGTTTATGGGGGTCTGTATTGATGATCATGAGTGAAAGGGTTAATTAAATGCTTATGGGGGTCTGTATTGAACCCCATGAGTGACAGGGTTAATTATATGTATTATAGGGGCATGTATTGACCCCCAGGAGTGACAGGGTTAATTAGGGGTTTATGGGGGTCTGTATTTACCCCCATGAGTGAGGGGGTTAATTAGGGGTTTGTGGGGGTTTGTATTCACCCCCATGAGTAACAGGGTTAATTATGGGTTTATGGGGGTCTGTATTGACCCCCATGAGAGAGGGGGTTAATTAAGTGCTTATGGGGGTCTGTATTGATCCCCATGAGTGAAAAGGTTAATGAAGCGCTTATGAAGGTCTGTACTGACCCCATGAGTGATGTGGTTAATGAAGGGTTTATGGGGGTCTGTACTGACCCCATGAGTGCCAGGGTTATTTATGGGCTTATGGTGGTCTATATTGACCCCCATGAGTTACAGGGTTAATTATGGGTTTATGGGGGTCTGTACTGACCCCCATGAGTGACAGGGTTACTGACATGTATTATGGGGGTCTGTATTGACCCTCATAAGTGACAGGGTTAATTATGGGTTTATGGGGGTTTGTATTGACCCCCATGAGTGAGGGGGTTAATTAAGTGCTTATGGGGGTCTGTATTGATCCCCATGAGTGAAAGGGTTAATGAAGGGCTTATGGAGGTCTGTACTGACCCCATGAGTGATATGTTAATGAAGGGCTTATGGAGGTCTGTACTGACCCCATGAGTGATATGTTAATGAAGGGTTTATGGGGGTCTGTATTGACCCCCATGAGTGCCAGGATTATTTATTGGCTTATGGTGGTCTATATTGACCCCCATGAGTGACAGGGTTAATTATGGGTTTATGGGGGTCTGTATTGACCCCCATGAGTGACAGGGTTACTGACATGTATTATGGGGGTCTGTGTTGACCCTCATAAGTGACAGGGTTAATTATGGGTTTATGGGGGTCTGTATTGACCCCCATGAGTGACAGGGTTAATTATGGGTTTATGGGGGTCTGTATTTACCCCCATGAGTGACAGGGTTAATTAGGGATTTATGGGAGTCTGTATTGACCCCCATAAGTGCTGGGGTTAATTATGGGTTTATATGGGTCTGTATTGATGCTCATGAGTGAAAGGGTTAATTAAGTGCTTATGGGGGGCTGTATCGACCCTCATGAGTGACGGGGTTAATTAAGGGTTTATGGCGGTCTGTATTGACCCCCATGAGTGCCAGGGTTTTTTATGGGCTTATGGGGGTCGTTATTGACCCCCATCAGTGACAGGGTTAATTATGGGTTTATGGGGGTCTGTATTGACCCCCATAAGTGACGGGGTAAAATATGGGTTTATGGGGGTCTGTACTGAACCCCATGGGTGTCAGGGTTAATTATATGTATTATAGGGGTCTGTGTTGACCCCCATGAGTGACAGGGTTAATTAGAGGTTTATTGGGGTCTGTATTGACCCACATGAGTGAGAGGGTTAATTATATGTATTACGGGGGTCTGTATTGACCCCCATGAGTGACAGGGTTAATTAGAGGTTTATGGGAGTCTGTATTGACCCCCATAAGTGATGGGGTTAATTGAGTGCTTATGGGGGTCTGTATTGATCCCCATGAGTGAATGGGTTAATGAAGGGCTTATGGGGGTCTGTATTGACCCCATGAGTGACAGGGTTAATTATGGGCTTATGGTGGTCTGTATTGACCCCCATGAGTGATGTGGTTAATGAAGGGTTTATGGGGGTCTATATTGACCCCCATGAGTGCCAGGGTTATTTATGGGCTTATGGTGGTCTATATTGACCCCCATGAGTGACAGGGTTATTTATGGGTTTATGGGGGTCTGTATTGACCCCCATGAGTGACAGGGTTAATGACATGTATTATGGGGGTCTGTATTGACCCCCATTAGTGCCAGGATTAA
Source organism: Discoglossus pictus (assembly GCA_027410445.1). Taxonomy (NCBI): domain Eukaryota; kingdom Metazoa; phylum Chordata; class Amphibia; order Anura; family Alytidae; genus Discoglossus; species Discoglossus pictus. The sequence goes on along the minus strand of CM050169.1, from coordinate 219,404,245 downwards.
TTATGGGTTTATGGGGGTCTGTATTGACCCCCATGAATGAGGGGATTAATTAAGTGCTTATGGGGGTCTGTTTTGACCCCCATGAGTGACAGGGTTAATGAAGGGCTTATAGGGGTCTGTATTGACCCCCATGAGTGACAGGGTTAATTAAGGGCTTATGGGGGTTTATATAGACCCCCATGAGTGCCAGGGTTATTTATGGGCTTATGGGCGTCTTTATTGACCCCCATGAGTCACAGGGTTAATTATATGTATTATGGGGGTCTGTATTGACCCCCATGAGTGACAGGGTTAATTATGGGTTTATGGGGGTCTGTATTGACCCCCATGAGTTATGCGGTTGTTTAGGGGTTGATGGGGCTCTGTATAGAGCCCCATGCACGATAGGGTATTTTTTTATTATTATTACGTGTCCTTTAAGGACCTTTATGGTCCTTTAATGACCCGTAAGGCAGGAATTTTAAATTTTCATTGCAGCGGTGGTCCCTGATCGTGTGCGATCGGATACCCCACTGCGATGTTTAATGCGAGCTTATCTCAGATCCTGTGGGGTTAATGCGGGTTTCCAAGCTTATCTCCAAGTTGATCCCTTCTTTGGTAAGTTGTATGTGGCTGGGTGGTCCGGGGTCGTGGAGCCTCGTTTTTTTTTTTTCGGGCGGCCATTTTTTCTGTTCCTTAGGGGATTTTCGTGTGTCTGAACTCAGGAATTTGGACTTAAATTGAGGTGTAACTTTACTATCAGAGGTCCTGGGTGCCCCCCCCCCCCCCCCCCCGGGTGCCCCCATCCCCCTTGCTGTGGGTAAGCTTTTTATGTCTTTTTTGTGGGTATTTATTGTGTTTTTAATGTTTTTTTGTGCGTGCGGTTCTGCCGTTAAGGTTGTATTTTTTTCGTTAAGGACGTATTTTTGCGTATCGTATTTTTTTTTGTGTACATCCGTGGTAGTGCCGCATGTGAGGCCGTAGAGCCTTCGACGCTCCTTGCCAGCAACTTCGGCTCTCGCTTGGCGAGGGCCGCAGGCTCGCTACGCAGGCTCGCTATGCGAGCCCGCAGCGTTAGCAACAACCCGCATGTTCACAACTATATATGTGATAGTACAAAGATTATTACTATTATTATTATGCTTTATTTATAAAGCATTAGCATTCTCTGTTATTTAGAAAAGCAATACCCATAATTTATCTTACTTTCAAACATCAACATCATAAGAGCGGGTACATTTTATAATGTTAAAGGAAAAAGAGAAAAAAAGAAAAGACACTTTTTAGCCTCATTCAGTTCCCTATATAGCAAAGCTACACAGGCAAAAAATGCTCAGTAACTATCACTAGCTTCTCTAGTCACCCCTCTCAGCTTGATTGTGAGAGAGCCACCCTTCATGACTAAGGACCACCTAGACCTGCAAGTTACAGCAAGCTTTACCATTTGATTTTTTCACATCCAAATTATTATGAGTGACTCTTCCTTACTTTTACACCAAAATAGCTATTCAATTGAGACTTTACTGATAACTGGCAAATTATGGTAGGACTGTAAATGACAAATGTATCAAATTTCTTGATGAAAATATTAAACACCACTCACAGATGGTTTTAATACTATTTCTGATAGCTGCAGCAGCACTTAAAGCAACACTAAAGTACTAAAAAAGAGTAAAACATGCTGGAAGTGCATGCAAATTAAAAGCTGAACAGTCTCAAAGTTGACATTAAAAATGTTTGTTATTGTTTAATTTGTGACTTATCATACATATGGAACAGAAAAAGCATTGCTTAAAGCCAACTGAAATCGCAATTACTCAAACCCGTATGTAGCCCGCAAATTTAACAGATATTCACTTAGATATATTTAGCAGCTTACATTCCAAATGCGAGTTACAGACTCAAAAGCACTGTGGACTTGTCAAAAATTTTACTCTGTCCTATCTCCTCCAATGATTGTTAAAGCCCTCAAATGTTACTGGTGCTAAAGAGGTAAAATCGATATTCAATTACAAAAATTAAACAAGCCTACGATTGCCTTCAAACACGTAAATCGCAAATGTATCAAAAAATGATACGAGTACTAGATAGGACTCGCAAGTCGGTTAAACACCTGTTCATATAAATACAGCAGCAAATAAACACACACTACTGTACAATAAAATACTGGGAAAGCAATGAAAGGCATTAGAATTAATTGCACAACAGTCTTAAGCTTGCAAATCTGCAATAAAAATAATTATTTGTAACTTGTATTTCTGTGTTAAATCAAGAGGTTAATACATATCAGGCCACCCACAAGGACTTAAACAAATGCTTTAATGCATTTCAAGATTGCTTGAGTGCAACTCGATCGGCAAACACTATTGGCTCTGCCTAAAAAATATCTTACGAGCTTGCTTAACTATTATTAGATCACATGGTCATGTCCCTGAAATCCTACTTACGAGTTCATGGTTTGCGTGTGCATTCGGTGAAGCCTTTAATTACGGGTAAGAGACAATTGAATACATCTAAATGTTGTGAAAAAATTTGACCTGCAGCCAAAAAGTTGGGTTACAGGTCATTATGGGCTTGCAATTGAAAGAGGCTCTAAGTCCATGTGGCTGGCAAGATGTGTATTAACCCCTTGATTTCTGGGACTGATAGACTTACAAACACACAAGGAGGCTGTAGTGAGCCACATGGGCACTAGGAAACTTACCTCCATCAAAGTGAATCATGGGTACACATGTCAAGTCCCACACCATTGCTGTTGATCATGTTGCAAGAGGTATACCAATAATAATGGTGTGAAATTACTGCTAGTGTTAAAGTATCAATTAATTATTAATTATATATGTCATATGGTTAACAACTCTTAAGTGGAAAATATACATTTTCAGAATGTATATTTATCAATGTATTAACTCCCAAAATCACTACTGATGTTGTTCAATCATGCTGCAGAAAATAGTGATCATAACATTAAAAGAAGTGCTTGAACACACTTTGGACATTATAATTAACATGTGAACCCTTTTAAACCACCCTTGTGTCACTGTAATGGGCTGGGATGTTCACAGAACAATGTTTTGGAATCAAAAGAAGGATATATATTTCATCATCATGTCACACTTCATGCAGAATTCAGGTGTTGTGTGCACCAATATTTGAATTGATGTTAAAAATGAGGATATTATCGCCAGATTTAACAAAGAAAGTAGACACAAATATATGTTAACAGTCATTAAATGCATGGAGGGACGTGTATACAGCTTAATGACCAATATGCAAAAATAATATTGTAAAGTAATTGTTCTGTATGTTGATGTCCCAAATCAGTAATTATTAGAAACACACTTAAACATTGATAATGGCATAACAATATCGTTGTTTAGTATATACACAGGGCAGAGTCGTAAACATATGCGACCGTGCATTAAAGGACCATTTACCTCACTGTAAGTGCTCTTTATGGTGTGAAAAAAAAAAAGTTTATATGTTAAAATTTTCTATTTTTTTTATTTATTAAACTAATAACACCTAAAAAATCTGAAGTCATAGGTCTGTCGACAAGTATTCTGTATCCTGCTTACTGACTGTTCGATGATTATAACATATGCCGACACTGAGTGGTCTAGGCACAGTGAGCACCAAGATTTTCCATGAATGCAGCAGGAGCAGTTTATCCACAATTGTCATATTTCGGTGATTTCAGCATTCCTTTCTCTGCACAGATGAATTTGTGATGGGTTAACTTTTTTTTTCTTATGCTCACTGCACAGAGCTGTTGCTATGAGTCTTTCTGGAGGTTTGGCAGTGACACATGTAAACATAGATTTAATGTCTGTAAAAATGCAATTATTTTAAAATGTAAAAAGTATTTCAACAAGTTTTTATGAGAGCTTTACAGTGGTGTGCTCCAAATTGTACTGAATTAAGAGGCCCCTTAATATCATTAATGTGGTGTGTGCAGATCTGAGAGGACAGAAGTCTGGAGAAATTGTAAAAACCTAAAGGGTTAAAGTTAACATTGTAGAACAATAATGATGCATAACATTTACTAGAGTCACATGGGGTCATTACACCATAGGAACCATAATCAGATTAATAAAAATCTCATAATTTTACACTCCATGTAATATAAGTAAACAGTAATGCACATAGCACATACATCATGTCTTCATCTGCTCCATTACACTCCTGGACTATGTAATCCAATTCAATTACACACACAGTGTGTTCAGATAATCAAAAATGTGAAAAAAGATGGTCACCAGGCCTGGAGCTCCAGCGATGGTTGCTTTGGTCATCATGTCCTTCAGCAACCTGTGTTTTTTATTATAGGGTTTAGGGTGGGGGAGGGGTGAATGTTGTGGTCAAACTATATGTGAATCTATGTATAGTATTACTCTGTGTGTATGTATATTACTTGTTATGTGTCAAGTAAAATTAAGTATTAAGTATTTTTTAAGTTAAGATTAATCAATAAAATAAGTTGTAACCTGCTCTCCAAACTCTTGCCTACTCTATAGCTCAATAATTAAAGCCCTCCAGCTCCAGGACCTTCATGCCAGGCTATAGGTAGGCCACACCATCCACACCCCACACCCCTCACACTAGTGGTGGGTAGTGGTGGAAAGGGACAGGACTCAGAGGCAAGCACAGGGCCCCTAACTAAAGGCAAAAGGAGAAGGGTGTCCTCCTCAATGCCATCTGTGTCCGTGCCCATATCACTACAGGGGGAGAGAAGTTAAGTCGGGCCTAAGACCAAGGCCTGGAAGGAGGTAGCAGCTGCAGTAACTGTGGTTAGTTTTGCAGACAAGGATGTGAGGTCTGTAAGGCATCATTATGACAACAGCCGGGAAAAATTTAGGATGATGATGGAGGAGATAAGCGCCGTAGGTGCTCATCCTTATGACCCCGTACAACTTAGACAGGGAGCTACAAAGGGGCTCACTGCGCTGGTGGAGATGAGTGCCGTAGGCGCTCCTCCCTATGACCCTGCATGACTTAGGTAGTGAGCGCCAAAGGCGCTCACTGCGCTGGTGGAGATGAGCACCATAGGCGCCCATCCCTATTACCCGCAGAACTACACATTAACAGAAATCTCAATTATACAATTCAGAATGCGAGACCCGTAGCACTTTAAAAAAATCTCCTGAAAAAATTGTGGTCCATAACACTTGCCTTTGGCTCATTGCAGCCGACGTTGGAGCCTCCACCTTCCGCAAATGCGGCCCGAACTGAGGCCCTAGATTCACGATTCTTTGTTTGACAACTATTATATGTGATTGTTACACTTATATTGTTTTTCTTTTTCGCACACTGATACCAGTTAAGTTGGGTATAATTTGCTCTGCTCTACATGTATGATCCAACCTGGCTAGAGCTAATAACAGCTTCTATTGCAGCAATATTACTATTTCCCTACAATGCCTGTCTGTGCAGACTTAAATTAATGTTGGAATTCCCCCAAAACCAGAAGTGGTCAATGGAATTGACATCACCCGCCTAACCAATGTTTTGCATAGGCGTCTTCTGAGGCTTGTTATAAGTGTATCCTTTGTGTAAAGAGATATACTAGGCTTACAATTATTTCTCAGAAACGATTATAATAAGAACAATATTTCCAGTGAGAGAGGGTAACAGATACAGATGAGAGGTGTTAAATAGGGTACAGAAATAAACGACCGGTAAGGAAATATCTCCAGGTGACTTAAAATCGAATGCCCTGTTGTAAATATGCTAATACCCATTCAAATGTGTTAAGTGGATATTTGTTTTCTTTTTCAAGTTAATTTAACTGTGCATCTCTCTTTATTTATCCCTGAAATAGGGAGGATCATAACTTTATAATTTTGAATACATTTTCCTTTCCCCCAGAATTATATGTGTTTCTTTATTCCTTTTTTGATGTAATATTTAATGTTTTATTAATATTTTTTTTTAAATAACAAATAAAAGTTATGTATTATCAGTAATTTGTTTGCAACATCATACTTGAATTGTGACAAAACTTTGAGCCTTTTTCCATTAGAACAGTGCTAATTGAGTTGCTACGTAAATGCGGCTGTGGGAGCTGTTTTTCCTAACATTACTAGGGTATTCAAAGCGTTTCACTCACAATAATACAGATCCATAAACCATGCTCTCTTCAGTAGCAGTGAAGGAGCTGGGGTACGTCACCTGCGCCAATCACAACATTTTTTGTGTTGTTTCCCAGCCAAAAGAACAATGTATAATGCCAAATGAAACAGTGATTGACAGACATATAGTAAATATTTGCATGCTTCCCATCTGACCACATGTAGGTCCCAGGAGTTGTGATGTTAATATCTAAAGAAAGAAAGAATAAGTCAGACATGGAGTGCAGGTTTATATTATTTTACATGTTATAGATAATTAAATACTAATTTACACTTAAACCGCAGCCTGCCCCCTCCTTGCCTCCCTCCTTTCCTCTATCCCCCTTTGTGGCTACTTGCCTCCCCCTGTAAACAATCTTGACTAGGGACTAGGTGCAGTGGCGGCCTGTGTCAAGGCGGGACGGACATGGAGGTGGAGATAAGGGCTGCACCTAGGATTTAACTTTCCCAATAGCACTCCTCAGTAACAATTTGTTGGTACAAGTGCTAACATAATCTACCCTGGCTACAGATTTTAGGATCATGGCCTTTGCAGTGGTGATACTTTGTAAGCAGATGGCTACCCCTCATCACATGGTCCATGATCCTTTTCTCTGTGGACATGTAGTGTTATGTTTAACATTTCACCAATTGATGCTCACTTAGGAATGCTGTTGAGAAGAAGTCCCTATTTATTTATTTCTTTCCCTTATGAATCATTATATATATATATATATATATATATATATATATATATATGCACAATTCAGGTCTATGAAGGCATCCTCTTCATCTGCAAGCAGTTCCACCAAATAATGTGATTGAAATACATACTCAGCGGCTATATATATATTCCATCAATGACAACCACTCAGCAGAATGATCTCACCCGTCATTAAATAATCATACATCATGTTTAATAACATATTTTTTTTTGTTAAGTTTAACCAATGCAGATATGGCGTGGGACTAGCAAAGTCTGACAATGGCCTGTTAATCCAAGTCACCATTAATAGATGTCTCTAGTTGTGCTTGTCCATAAAGTTTTCTTAGCAAAGTTACTGAAGAGGGTCGCCACTTCCTTCTCCAGTGGACACGATTTGTCTGACCACTCTGCTATGACCTGCCCATCTTGGGGGATCCTACATGATATAGCTTATAGTTTAATTGAGGTACCCAAGCCCCTTCACTACGACGAGTTAGGGATCCAGAAAGGGATATGTGAATATACAGTTGAAGTAAAGAATATATTTAGGGGACTAAACTTGGAAGATAAAATGCCTTAAAAACATTGAACTGAAGTATGCAACTTTATCCAGGAAAGAGCAACAAAGTATATCCCCCCGAAAAAAGAAAGCTAAGAAGACAAATTGGCTGTCTGACAAGGCTTTTAAAGTAGCCCAGGAAAGAAGGAAAGCAAAGGGTAGTGGAGATAAGAGATAGGAAACGATTTGTTCGACTGAAAGTAGAATTCCAGAGGATAGCAAGAAGAGACAAGGAGACATTCTTCGGTTGAGCAATGTATAGCAATAGAAGAAGATAACAATTGCTATTTTAAATGCATGACAAAACGTGTTGGACCTAGTTGTGTCTTTATTACATTTATAAAAATAAATTCACTTTTCAAACTCCATTCCTCAAGCTCAAATTTGTTGTCCAATTCAAGTTCCCCTTTTCCACCACTGTTTTAAACTGGTAAGTGTAAATAAGCAAGATAACCAGAAAAAGAGGAACCGAATGTTACTTCCAGGGTCCAGAAGCAATGTTTACTTATTCGTGACAAGCACTTCCTATTACTTCATATACAATGCAAAACAAAATCAAAACTCACAAAATTGCTTTTATAAGAAATGCTCAACAGCATTTTGTTAAAAATTTAATTTTTGGAAACAGAATATTATCAAAAAACATTACATTTTTCCTTTTAAAATGACCTTATTTATACTATAAAGGTAAAGAAAACATATATTTTTTAGTTAGTAAACACTTGAAAGACTTTGAAGATTTGAATTTACTTTTTTTTGCAAGTGGCATTAATTCTTGTAGACAAACAACATATGAACATGCAAACCAATGCAAAATATAAGAGATCTCTCTGTGTAGAGTAATTAATCTTACTTATTTTACATATAAATATTTGTATATGGCAACCTTTTTACCAAATGATACTAAACAATAATGTTTTTGGCATCAACAAAGAACAATTAATATTAATATTGGGTATGTGTAGGAAAACCAACCCAGCAGGAGGATGTTAATGCCCTACTATACAGTATACATATAGTAGCATCTCATGCTAGATGTCTGTCGGCGCTCTATACTATTTTTATATTGCAGTCGGTCTCTTACGTTCTCCCAGGATAGGAAAATTAGAGATGTTGATATAAATGACTGGTGGCCTATGGAGTTTTCCCTATAGTACACAAAAACATGAATTGGGAAGAAATCAAATGACCCTGTAACTTAGAATTGGTGGATAATCATAGAGGGCCTCATTCAATTGTGATTTGGCCAATTGAATAGGGCTCTATATAAGCACATAGCATATGTTTTTTACAAACGTTTTTAGTTAGTGAACTTCTATCCAAAAGCAAGGTCTTCACTAACTAAAAACTTCTGTAAAAAAATATGCTCTGTGCTTATATAAAGCCCTATTCAATTGGCCAAATTGCAATTGAATGAGGCCCAGAGTGTGTACACATTTGAAACACACTCTGGATATGCTGTATAGAGGGAAATAAATAACTGTTTATCTGGGGCAATAGGATTCCTATTCAAATACTAATTTTCGTTGTTGTTAAAAAAAGTTATTAATGATAAGAATATAGGTTAATTTTTATTGGTCCATATATATGCTGAATACTTTGTAAATATAGGGACTATAAATGTTCTCTCTCTATATGTACTTTCAGCCTTATTAAATTGCAATTCGGCCAATTGAATAGGGCTCTAATTAAGCACATAGCATACTTTTTTTGACAAAAGTTTTTAGTTAGTGAAGACCTAGGTCTTCACTAACTAAAAACTGTAAAAAGATATGCTATGTGCTTATTTAGAGCCCTATTCAATTCGACAAATTGCTCCAAGCCGATTGGTTACTCACATACAAAGAGAGAAATATAGTGGCAAGAGAGAATAAATGGCCAGATACTGTGGTAAAGATGAAGTATTGAAGAGTGGAACTTACATCTCAGGGTTTGCAGTTCATCTTTGCATCTCACCTAAGCATGTGTTAGAGAAGTGGGCAGGTATCAACTACTAAAATCTCAAATTTAACAAATCCCTCTCTCTCCTCCTTCCTATCACATTTCTTTCTTCACTGCTTAGTTGTTAAAGAGACTCATGTTCCAAGCAAGAAGACGATGCTGCAATCAGACGAGATAACATTTTGTGTATATAAACAGAAATTAAGATTGTCATGCTCATTGCTTCCACAACAGCTGATGTTGTTTGGTGCATACTACAAAAACATGTTGTATTGGTCCTTTAAAGGTTAGGTTGATCCATAATATCTATACTACATTATTGTAAACACTATTTGTGACTAGAAAGTTAAATTTAGAGTACTATTATAGTATTTAACATCACTTACTTTGGCTCACTCACAAAGGAAACTCACAAAATGTTAAAGGCACAGCTTCTTGCACTTGTAATTGCCAACATCATGCTGTACTACTTACGCCAGCACCTGCATCTCTTGGGTCTGATATTAATGTTCCTGAGTGTGATGCTAGCATGCTCTATTATGCTAGTTGTGTTCTTTGAACTAGTTGTTCCTATTGTCCATTTCTGTCCAACACTGTGCCTGTCTGTTCTTTTCACCTACTATGGCTTGTAAGCGTGCCTGCCTAGTTGCCACTTGATTTAGTTCATTGCATATTTTAGTATGTGACAGCTGTCTGTTTTTTTTCAGATTACCAATGGTATTTGGAAATTTAGGTGGAACATATGAAGTTACACACTATACAATACATGCCCACAATTTCTCCTAAGTTAATATAGTGTGTGGACAAATTTCAAGAATAAAATTATCACAAGTGCCTTAGGGCCTCATTCTATTAACGGCCGTAGGAGATGCGGGGCCGCAAGGACCGGCCGCAAGCTATTCGGCTATTCTATTCCCCTCCGGCCGGGGATTCCGGCAGGCTTGCGGCCGGCGCCTTGCTATCCCTTGCGGCCGCACGCGCCGGAGGAAAGCCTTTGATCTAAAACGACCGCAAGAGTTTTGGCCGCAAGAAAAGCCTGGTTGCTATTCTATTGCTCCGGGAACCCTCTCTGCAAGGCTAAAAGCGAGCCGCAGCTTACTTGCAGTAAAAAGGTCCCGCTAGCACCAATTAAGCACATTATAAAGCAAAAATAAAGGCATCCTGCACTCTGAGGAGACTATAAAGTGATTGTAGGTGTTAGCAAAAATAGCACAACATTCCCCTACACTCAAATCCGTAAAAAAAAATTTTTTTTATATATGTCAAATATCCATGTAAAAAGTCCAGAGTGCTTGGAGCACCTCAGACCCGGCCACGCTGCGGCCGGAAAATAAACAGTTAATGTAAACTCGGATTTGGGCTGATGTGCAAGCTTGAGAGTGGGTTACTATTAATCCTCATGTCCCCCAATATGATCCCTAGCATTTACAGAGCTTTACAGTGCTGTCTTGAATTTATTTTTGACTTTAAAGATTTCTGAGCTTACGGCCGGTTGCAAGATATACGGCCGGCCGTAAGAGGAGATCCTTGGGGTACCGTTTAATAGGATTGCGAGGTAACGGAACCCCCAAAAGGAATCGCAGCCTTGCGGTCGTTTTACGGCCGATAATAGAATGAGGCCCTTAGTGTGGATACAACTTGAGTGTTACCAAATATTGACTCGGATATGCATGGCAAAACTCTGACCACCCCATGATGGATTTACTTTCCAAGAAAGAAGAACAATATGTAACCATTAATTATGATGTACAGTGGATATAAAAAGTCTACACACCCCTGTTAAAATGTCAAATTTCTGTGCTGTAAAAAAATGAGACAAAGAAATCATTTCAGAACTTTTTACACCATTAATGTGACCTATAAACTGTACAACTCAATTGAAAAACAAACTGAAATCTTTTAGGTGGAGGGAAGAAAAAAAATAATAATAATGTGGTTGCATAAGTCTGCACACCCTCTTATAACTGGGGATGTAGCAGTGTTCAGAATTAAGCAATCACATTAAATAGGAGTCAGCATACACCTGCCATCATTAAAGTGCCTCTGATTAACCCCAAATAAAGTTCAGCTGCTCTAGTCTGTCTTTCCTGAAATGTTCTTAGTCTCATCCCACAGCAAAAGCCATGATCCACAGAGAGCTTTCAAAGCATCAGAGGGATCTCATTGTTAAAAGGTATCAGTCAGGAAAAGGGTACAAAAGAATTTCCAAGGCATTAAATATACCATGGAGAAAATATGGCACAACAGTGACATTACCAAGAACTGGAGCTCCCTCCAAAATTGATGAAAAGACGAGAAGAAAGCTGGTCTGGGAGGCTACCAAAAGGCCTACAGCAACATTAAAGGAGCTGCAGGAATATCTGGCAAGTACTGGCTGTGTGGTACATGTGACAACAATCTCCCGTATTCTTCATATGTCTGGGCTATGGGGTACGAAGAAAAACATCCAAGCCAGGCTACATTTTGCAAAAACACATCTGAAGTCTCCCAAAAGCATGTGGGAAAAGGTGTTATGGTCTGATGAAACCAAGGTTGAACTTTTTGGCCATAATTCCAAAAGATATGTTTGGTGCAAAAACAACACTGCACATCACCAAAAGAACACCATACCCACAGTGAAGCATGGTGGTGGCAGCATCATGCTTTGGGGCTGTTTTTCTTCAGCTGGAACTGGGGCCTTAGTTAAGATAGAGGGAATTATGAACAGTTCCAAATACCAGTCAATATTGGCACAAAACCTTCAGGCTTCTGCTAGAAAGCTGAACATGAAGAGGAACTTTATCTTTCAGCATGACAACAACCCAAAGCATACATCCAAATCAACAAAGGAATGGCTTCACCAGAAGAAGATTAAGGTTTTGGAATGGGCCAGCCAGAGCCCAGACCTGAATCCAATTGAAAATCTGAGGGATGATCTGAAGAGGGCTGTGCACAGGAGATGCCCTCGCAATGTGACAGATTTGGAGTGTTTTTGCAAAAAAGAGTGGGAAAATCTTGCCAAGTCAAAATGTGCCATGCTGATAGACTCATACCCAAAAAGACTGAGTGCTGTAATAAAATCAAAAGGTGCTTCAACAAAGTATTAGTTTAAGGGTGTGCATACTTATGCAACCATATTATTTTATTTTTATGTTTTTTCTTCCCTCCACCTAAAAGATTTCAGTTTGTTTTTCAATTGAGTTGTACAGTTTATGGGTCACATTAAAGGTGGAAAAAGTTCTGAAATGATTTATCTTTGTCTCATTTTTTTACAGCACAGAAACCTGACATTTTAACAGGGGTGTGTAGACTTTTTATATCCACTGTATGAATATGTCATGAATACACACATTTGTGTATATTACATGTGTGAAATTTTAGTGAAAATTAAGAATATATAACAAGTTTTTGATGAAAAAGACCAAAATATAGTATCTTAAAACTTCTCTGAAGCTTCTTAACATTATCTATTAGAAATGTGTGCAAAATAGTAATCTATATTTTATATATGTGGTTTTTAATCCACCAAACAATCAAATTAGTGAATATTTACATACTTGCTTGTTCTAGATTGTATGTAAATATACATTTTTAGATTAATATTATTTTTTACATTTATAGATAGATTTTTCAATTTCCTTCTTTTCTTTTACAAGAAATGTGAGAACTTTGGGTCCTCTTACATTTGGTAAATAGGGTCAGTAGACTTCACAATTACAGAATATCAGGCTAATTATAAATTCGTTTTAAGTCCATGATACAGTTAAAGCTCAAGCTCAAGGAGAACTCATGACATTTAACAGGGCAATGTACAATCAGGAGAGAGCACTAAGTACTTTAATGCAAGTCATACATCCGGACACCATCCTGTCTGATAATGTACCACCTGTACCCATGCTTATCCTTCCAGTATCACTTATCTATCTGGTATTCCATACAAGGTACCATTACAATATGGAGGTGAGGGTGTGGTTTACTGAGTTGTTTTAAAATAGTTTTCTGTCCATTTCTAGCTTCAGCTCAGTTTATAACATTATGACAATTCCAAGATATGTTTTATTTTCTTGACCAGGCCATCACCCATATGGTTGCTGCACTCTGGAGACATCCATTATACTTTGGTGAATCAGGCTGTATGTGTGAGAGAGGTATTTACATTCTAGAGTGCAGGGCTTGCATCTGTTGATGCAAGCTTGTTGTGTACTACTAAAAATATGTGGGGGAGTGGGTTTGTGTAAAATTTAGACACAATATCTAACAAAACATTCTGTTCATGACTTACGCAGCTGCCATTGGTACACCTCCTAATACTTCAAATGGCTAGAGAGGGTCACTTATGAAACATTATATTAAGTAATGTTACAACAATAATGTATGATGTATAAACAAAGTTTGAAAGGTTTGAACTACAATGGTACAAAGAAAGAGGAACCTTCTGTGATTCACAGATTAGTAGCATGGTGAGATTTTGAATAAGATTAGGAAGACATGTGACAGTGAAAAAAGCATATTGTAGTATACTAAGGGCCTCATTCAAATGTGATTTGGCCAATTGAATAGGGCTCTATATAAGAACACAGCATTTTTTTTACAGAAGTTTTCAGTTAGTGAAGACCTTGCTTTTGGATGGAAGTTCACTAACTAAAAACTTCTGTAAAAAAATATGCTGTGTGCTTATATAGAGCCCTATTCATTTGGCCGAATTTTAATTGAGGCCCTAAATCATTATTTAATCTTTATATTATGGCCCATATGAGTGTTCTACCTAGAATTCTGGATGTATGTTTTTCATACAAGGTGACCCTGCCCAGTGGTTCATACCTTTTACATATAGGTCTAAGTTGGAAAATACAGTATATCGTATTTGGAGAAGTGGTGATGGAGATCCTATTTTAGTTCATTTTGGGTATACCAGAATATAACACCTAATTAGTGCAGGATACCTTGAAAAAGAAAAAAATCTCTCAAATGTTTATAACTCTACATTGCATGTTTGTCCATTAAAATGTATCAGTATATTCCGCAAAACTTTTAATTTTCATGAGAATTTAAAAAAAATGTATTTAACAGTGGTCCTGCATCTCAACTGATTTTCACAATGTCCATGTAATTGAGATGGTGCGTCCTATGTACTAAATTTTGAAACTTAGGAGAACACTTAGATATATAACATATTATTAAATCTGCACCATAATATAATACAACATAAAACTGGAAAAATACTAGAAGAACTCTACAATCTTTCCATATTAACAGTCATTTTAAATTGTGAGTTGGCCAATTGAATAGGGCTCTATATAAGCACATAGCATATTTTTTTTACAGAAGTTTTTAGAAAGTGAAGACCTTGATTTTGGATAGAAGTTCACTAACTAAAAACTTCTTTAAAAATATATGCTATGGGCCTCATTCTATTAGCGTCCGCAGCCGTTGCGGGGCCGCAAGGACCGGCCGCAAGCTATTCTGCTATTCTATTCCCTTACGGCCGGAGGCTCCGGCAGGCTTGCGGCCGGTGCCTTGCTATCTCTTGCGGCCGCTCGCGCCAGAGGAAAGCCTTTGATCTAAAACGGCCGCAAGAGTTTCGGCCGTAAGAAATTCCTATTTGCAATTCAATTGCTCCGGGAAACCTCTCTGCAAGGCTAAAAGCTAACCGCAGCTTACTTGCAGCGAAAAGGTCCCGCTAGCACCAATTAAGCACATAAAATAGCTCAAATAAAGCAATCCTGCACTTTGAGAAGAATATAAAGGGATTTTAGGTGTTAGAAAAAATAGCACATAATTATCCTATACTCAAATCCGTAAAATATTTTATTTTTAATATCCATAAAATATCCATGTAAAAAGTTCAGAGTGCTTGGAGCACCTCAGACACACCCCCGCCGCAGCCGGAAAATAAACAGTTAATTTGAACTTGGGTTTGGGCTGATGTGCAAGCTTGAGAGTGGGTTCCTTTTAATCCTCATGTCCCCCAATATGATCCCTAGCATTTACAGAGCTGTACAGTGCAGGCTTGAATTTATTTTTGAGTTTTTAGATTTCAGAGCTTACGGCCGGTTCCAAGATATGCGGCCGGCCGTAAGGGGAGATCCTTGCGGGGCCGTATAATAGAATCGCGAGTTAACTGAACCCCCGCAAGGAATCGCAGCCTTACGGCCGATTTACGGCCGCTAATAGAATGAGGCCCTATGTGCTTATATAGAGCCCTATTCAATTGGTGAATCGCAATTTAATAATGCTGTAATTTCTTTACGACTAAACATACATCTAATTGCTTAGAGCTAATTTTGTAAGTGACAAGTATATATATTTCCTACTACATTTTGCACACACTGAAAGCTTTGTAGCTATTTTTCAGGTATCATCTCATTTAAGAGGGTGTTTTTTTTTTTTTTTTTTTTTTTTTTTATGTAATTACACCATACAAGAGAGAATAATAAACAGTACAAAGGTATGACAACACACAATCTTATTGTCCCAACATCTTTGATATCTCTCAAGTTTTAAATATATTTTAAGATCAACAAACACAGAGGAAGAAATAAAAAAGAACAGGGGAAAAAAGAGAAAAAGAGAAAAAGAGAGAAAAAAAAAAAAATTGTCATAGAAACACTATCAAGGAGAGTTCCATCGCCATAGATTTTCTAACTCAATGTCAGGTATTGGTCCCAGAGCTGCCATTTTGTTAGACGAGTGGCCTTGGGATATTATCTCGGACGTTATCCGGCATTTCTGATCTCATCATTTCTCTATTCTTTGAGATGGTGTTCTCTAGTTCTTTCCAAGAAGGTACTTGAGGTTGTTTCCAATGTTTCACCAATAGCCATTTGGCAACTAGGCATATGTGTGATATTAAATATCTTTCCCCTAATGGGAACATTTCCATTTGCGAGTGTAGAATAAATATTAACGGATTGCAAGAAATTTGTTTCCCAGTAAGAGCCGAAAGTTCTTTGCTTACTCTCATCCAGAATATTTTAATTTTTTTACAATCCCACCACATATGGATGGTTGTGCCTGGTAGTCCGCATTGTTTCCAGCATAGACCATCTAAGTTACTATATTTTTTTTTTAGTTTATTAGGTACATAGTACCATCTATGGATTATTTTTACCATCATTTCATTATATGAGGAGTTAATTGATGAATTCTTAATGGTACTGAAAATTTTAGTCCAGTCTTCCTCTAATATTATAATTTTCAAGTCAACTTCCCAGGCTAATATACCCAAACTCTTTTCAAAGGGAGTGTTTTCATCAATTATATTACTAAATTTGGAAATTATATGTGACGGTTCACCTTTGATTAAATATTCTTCCATTTTCCAAATTTTGTTCATGTTATTGATTTTATATCCTAAAAGAGTAAGATATCTTTGTAAACCTTCATACTCTAACCACGTTATTTTATCTAGATTAAATTTCTCTTTAAGTCTTTTCAGTTCCATTAAATTTCCTTTTTCGTATAGATCTCCCACGTTTCTAATGTTATGTAGTTCTAGTAAAGATAAAAATAATCCATTTGAGTTATTATTAAGAAAGTCTATTGGTGCTGCCAAAGAAGGAGACTGTGTCAATAAGAGTTTTATTTTATTTTTATGCCATGTGTTAATAATATATTTAATATTAGGAGGTAATTCTGAGCTCCCCTTCTGTTTATACTTATCAATCCATAGTATATTTTTTATTGGTGATCTTCCCAATAGGGAGTCCTCTATTGTTAACCATCTTGGGATATTTTGTATGTAGTTATATCCAGCTGCTTGTGTAAGTATAATTTTTTTATTTAGCTCTTTGATAGAGGGAGAGCTTAATCCCCCTTTCTCAGGTTTCTTGCATATTATAGATTTTTTGATTCTTGGTTTTTTCCCCTGATATATAAAATCATCTATTGTTTCTTGAATAATTCTTATATGATAAGCTGGTATTTTACCCGGAAGACATCTCATTATATATGTGATTTTAGGGATTAGACTCATGTTAACTGCATTTATTCTAGATAACCAAGATAACTGTAGAGATCTCCAATCATTCAACTGTTTTCTAATTTGTTTCAGTATATCATTATAATTATCTTTAAAGATATTTTTTATATGATCTGGGAATCTTACCCCCAGGTGTACTAAATGAGAGGACTTCCAACAGTAAGAATATAAATTCACTAACCTGTTTTTTTCCTCTAATGATATATTACAGGTCAATACTTCCGTTTTCTGTTGGTTGATTTTAAAGTAGGAAAATTTACCAAATTCTTCAAGAACAGTCTGTAGGGCTCTACAGGAGTGTTCAGGGTTTGTTATTGTTATTATAATAGCATCTGCATATGCCATTATTTTATATTCCTCTTGTCCTATTTCAATCCCTTTAATTTCTGCAGAGTCTCTAATATTTATCAATAAAGGTTCGAGGAATAGGACAAAAAGCAATGGGGATAATGGACAGCCCTGACGAGTCCCATTTGATATTAGAAATTTTGCCCGAGTTAAATTGTGGAGATGAGATATGTGCTATAGTATTTGAATAGAGGGGTTTTATTGCTGATGAAGCAAAACTTTTCAAGCCAAAACTCTCCAGAACACCCTCTAGGAAGTCCCAACTGACCCTGTCAAAAGCTTTCTCTGCATCTAATGACAGGGTCAGGGAGGAGATCCTCTTTTTTTTTATATAGTTCAAGGTGTCCAACAATCGCCTGGTATTATCCGACGCTTGTCTATTCGGAATAAATCCTGTTTGATCTGGTTGTATTAAGGAGGATATAATCTTGCTTAATCTATTAGCCAACATTTTAGAATACATTTTAATATCGACATTGATTAAGGAGATTGGGTGATAGTTTTTATAATCTTCAGGATTTTTTCCTTGTTTCAGTATATTAACTATTTTTATTTCCGTTAATTCTGATGGTATCACTCCTTCTTGTTTTATCTCATTAAAGAGATTGCATAAAGTACTATTCAATTCTTTACTAAGATAACGATAAAATAGGTTATTAAATCCGTCTACCCCGGGTGTTTTATTTTTTTTATTTTTGGACACAATTTCTGTTATCTCTATACTTTCTATTTGTTTATTCAGAAAGCTAAGCTGTACTTCCGATACTTTGGGGAACTTTATATTATCTAGGTATTGTTTAATCTCTTCTATTCCTGGCTTAACTATTTGATGATCTTTCTCTAGATTGTACAGATTACTATAATATTCCTGGAATACTAATCCTATCTTGTCTGGGTGGAATTGAGGAATGTTATTTAAATCTAGAATTTTTTTAATATGGTTTTTAATATACTGTTTCTTCAATTTGTTAGCTAGGAATTTACCTGATTTGCCCCCTTCGAAGAATTGTGTCCGCTGAAATTTCCATAATATTTTATCTGATTGAAGCTGAAGAATCTTTTGTATTTGAGAATTTATGTCTTTTATTGCTTTACTATTTTCATTGTTTGGAGTCTCCCTAAAGATATCTTTCATCTTATTTAGTTCCAAATAGAGGGTCCTTAAGGACTTACCTCTTAACCTTTTCACTTCAGCTGCTTTTGCAATAAATATGCCCCTCATGTATGCTTTATACGCACACCACAGAGTTATATCCGAATTAACAGATGGCTTGTTAATTTTTAAAAATTCCAGGGTTTCTTTTTTCAAGAATGTTACAAATTCTTCATCCTTCAGGAGCCAAGAGTCCATCTTCCAACTACTCTTTTTTCTTTGGTTATTTGTATTTAGATCTTGTATAATTAGTTCATTTAGAGAGTGGTCTGACCATGGCGTAGGACGGATGTTTATCTTTTTAATTACTTTTAAAGTTGGAAGATCAGTTAATATATAGTCTATTCTAGAAAATGAGTTATGTCTGTATGAGAAATGGGTATATTCTCGTACACCTGGATGTAAGATCCTCCATGAGTCAATCAGATTATTGTCTTCTTTAATTTTACGGAATGCTTTTGAAATGCAGTTTGTTTGTGATACTAATTTCTTAGGTCCGACTATTTGTTTATCTAAATTGTCATCCAATATCATATTAAAGTCCCCACAAATTATTAGCCAACCTCCTTTGATTCTATTAATCTCTTTAAGAAGCTTCCTAAGAAACCCTATTTGACCTTTATTTGGGTGTTTTTTTTTATACAGGTCGCAAAGTGATTTAAGGTTTTGCAATGACAATTTTCCCACAGAAAATAGTGCATGTAAAAATTCATTGTGACCCCTATAATGGTTAGAAAATATCCATACTTTTTAAATTGTTGTTATTTTATCACTTTAGACCTATATTAGTTTACTAAGGGCCTCATTCAATTGCGATTCGGCCAATTGAATATGGCTCTATATAAGCACAGAGCATATTTTTTTTTACAGAAGTTTTTTTAGTTTACTTGCTTTTGTATAGAAGTTCACTAACTAAAAACTTATGTAAAAAAAATATGCTATGTGCTTATATAGAGCCCTATTCAATTGGCCAAATCACAATTGAATGAGGCCCTAAGTCTGTATTCCTCTTGTTCATATTCTATGGTAAATTAAAAATAGATTTAGATTTTTAAGCTCCCACAAACCTACTAAACATTGAATTTTTTTTCATTTTCTCAATAACTTTATTGGTATTGACAACACAGCATGCACAGTATATTTTCAATATATCTGATGTAAAATAGATACTACAATATGGCTGATACCCAGAAGAATATTTACATATAAACAATAATAAATTATGATTCTATCATCTCTCAAACATATTGTGGATAAAATGTTTTCCACATATATTTATTAGCCTTTTGCTACTCGTATTGATTATACTATATATAGTGAAATATTTTATTTAGAAATGAAGGAGGTATAGTGACTAGTTTTCTCGAGTTTTCGTCCTTTCTTTTTCTTTTCTCTCTTCTTAGACAGCACATAATCATATAATGGGTGCCCTTTTTATATTCCTAAAGAAAATGATGACCATCCAGACGACTTCCAGCAACCTCTCAGAAGCAAGATTCATGGCTTTATATATTTCTTGGCTGGAGGATATATGTTCATGGGTTTTTGAGGAATTACTTCTTCATAATGAGAGGGGGACTCTGTAAATTGCAAGGTTGAGTTTGAATCTTCTTTGGCTGATTTTAAATGATTGGCAGGCTAAGAAAACAAAACATAATAATTCTGTAGTAAAACTCAATTTCATTAAAGGGATTTAAAGCTCCTTGATTTATACAGCAAGCAAATTATTTACATATGTACACATTTACATGTCCAAAACTGACCAATAAAACTTGTTTCCAGTAACAAATAAGCATACACAAATTTTACATTTTTGAGATTACAAACAATGCCATGCTTTTGTGTTTAAATTTTGAGTTTTCTTTCCACATTTGGGCTACCATCCAGAGTCAAACTGTTGTAGAGTACGGTCAATGAATTGCAAAGCTTTAGAGGAGTATTTCGAAAAGATGGGAGGATGTCCAGCATAAAGTTCAGAGAAAGCCTCTGGGTTTCAGTGTAAATTTTCTCACAAAAAGATGAACATTTTATTCAATTATAACAAACCATAACCATAACAGTGGCCCTTTGATCAGTTTTAATTCAGGCACAATTCATGAATAATTTTAACCCAATAGAAACCGCCAACACCCAACAGTCAAATTCCACCTTCACAATGAAGTTTGTTGGGTCTAATACCAGAAAATGTGTGCAATGTATATTTGGCACTGAAGTCTAGAAGAAAAAAATAATCACAAATTAAGACTGTAGTGCTAACTATGTGGTTTGTAGTTCATTCTACACAATGTCAATTTTAGAAGCGATATTCCATGTATCTGAAATATTAAATATCCTGGTCCATTTCAAATTGTTGTTGTACTGTGAATCAGAATTCACACCAGTGGTGAGGAGGGTATTGAGTGCTAATCGTGGCTCTATAAATCCATGGACCATATGGTAAGTACTAAACTGAACAATTGGAGTTGTTAAATCTTGGTACATATTTTCAAAAGAAAACATAGAAATGGACAGGTTGTTCAAGAGTTCTTCATTGTTTAGCATATATGGATCATATTGTCCTCCTTGCTGTCACCACCTTTTGTATTTCAAGAGCTAAAATGGATTTACATCAGTACAAACAGGCAAGAAGGGACTACATGATATACAAATTGACTTTATATTGGTTCTCATTTTGCTAGCCATGGTATACACAATATATATTACCTTCAAATAATCATAGTCAGGGCATATTTCCTGTTTCTTCAGAGTAGTGTAGGGGTTCTCTTGATTTACCTCTGGTTTCGCAGTAAACTGGAAAGCAAATATTTTCATTACTTCTTGTAATGATATTAATAGAATATTAATTATATAATTACATTTAAAACATGTAAAAAGTTGACTTGAAGGTATAATTTTCTGTATAAATTGTTTTTAAAATAATATTTATTCATTCCCCATGAACCATATCTTGAATCATATATTGGTATAATTAGTGTAAAAATGGTTAGGGCTGGGAATGTGACGTATTTTTCTGTCTTCAGCTCCTAGAGAAAGGTGAACCAGTTATATCTAATAATAGGCTAAAAGTGTTGACTTTATGTCAGGAACAAAGAGCTCTGGTGTGGTTAAGTAAATTAATTTCCTGGAGTATTATACCAGTCTCTTTACATGATGTACAAAGTGCCAGAGCTCATGAAGGGTCAAGCAGTCTGGGGAAAGAGGAACTCTTAATTTATTAGGGAAATGAAGAGGGGAAGACAATCAGTAGACTCTGTTTATTTCTTAGCTTTCAAGTAATGCAGAATATAGTAATATCTTTTTTTATATAGTTAAAAGGACAAGCTTTTAAGAGTTGTAGCTCCTTTTTAAAACATGATAAGGGATGTTGCAGGGTCATAAGAAGCTTTGATAATGTGACAAAAAATATGCAGTCTGTGTTAAACCCTGGGTTTTCAGTGTTGAAGAATGTGACCATCTTCATTTCAAATGTTTTTCTTTCCTGAATGTTTTTTTACGACCCTAACATATATTACTCTTGTTCCACCAAACTTGAGACACCTATTTTACCTGCAGTTTAATGCATATTTTTGTACCATGAGTTCATTCATGTCCCAGTTGTTTAAAATGTGGTAACATATTACATCTTGGCTAAAGGTCAGTACTACCAATCAATAAAACTCACCAGCAGTGTAAAGAAAGAAGATGCCGCTATGCCTTCTTGACATTTATAGTCATAATCAAGGGATTAATCTTAGAGGGAAGTTAAATAAATCAAAAAGTATGGGCAACAACTCTACAAACATAGGTACCTGCAGCCTTGTAACAAAGGACTCCTTATAAATATGTTTCCCAATTTATATTCTAAAATGCTCTTGGGTCTGCACTGTAATGTAATATATTATTGAAACGTCAAGGTTGCTTTACTGTTGTATCATTTTTACCATTATAGAAGCAATATACTGTGACAAACATACATACCTGCACATTCATATAGTCATTGGGTGGATATTCCACTTCTTTAGCATGTGACCTTGAACATTTTTTGCATTTTTTACTGTAAGAAATTAAAAATACATTGTATTAATAATCCAGCGATTAAGATTATTATATGTTTTAGTTTTATATGTTCTATAGAAACTGCATCCTGTTTGCTGTTAAACTGAAAACAGAAGAGAGTGTGTAAGATCTGTTTTACCTTGGTCTAGGTGAGGACATTACTTTTATTTATCTAAGACAGGGGTCACCAAACTCGGTCCTAGAGGGCAGCACCAGGCCTGGATTTGTGGATATCCTTGCTGCAAACAGGTGAGAATCTTGTTTCTTCAGCCATCCTGATTGACTCACCTGTTTGCAGCAAGGATATCCACAAATCCAGGCCTGGGTCGGCCCTCCAGGACCAAGTTTGGTGACCCCTGAATCTAAGACTTTGGAGGATATTACACTAAAGAAATGCTTTTGTTTGCACTTATCTTCTCATCACCATCTGAATGGAGGTTTAAAAGTAAGAGGATAAGTGTGGCTACAACTTTGGACTATATTAACAGTCTATAGTGGGAAATTCGTACATTGGTAATGTTTGCTATTTTAGTAAACATCATATGTTAAGATATTTTTATTAAGATACATAAGATTACTCAAGTGTGAAACATTCAAATACTTATAAAGAAGAAAATTAGTATGAGAAGAAACCGAGATGAGGAAGCTTGTTCACATGCCTGTATGAATATAGAGGGTGATGGTGGGGTGTATCTGCTTGGGAAGGCTAGAAGAATTTGCATGTATTCATTTTACACACTGAGGGCCTCATTCAATTGCGATTTGGCCAATTGAATAGGGCTCTAAATAAACACATAGGTCCTCATTCAATTGCAATTTTGCCAATTGAAGAGGGCTCTATATAAGCACATAACATATTTTTTGACCGAAGTTTTTAGTTAATGAAGACCTTGCTTTTGGATAGAAGTTCAGTAACTAAAAAGTTCTGTAAAAACATTTGTTATGTGCTTATTTAGACCCCTATTCAATTGGCCAAGTCACATTTGAATGAGGCCCTAAGTCAGGAGTTCCATCTGTCTTCCATGAGTAAAGAAGGCAATATATACACTTCATAAAATATACTGAGAAGGGTTGTCATGAACAAGGTACTTTTCCCATATATGATTTTGGCATAAATTAGATATTTACAACCTTACTATGATAGTTGTTAAAACTGCAAAAAGGACCACAACGACTCCACTCACAACTCCCACAATGACAGGAAACAAAGACCTGCTATGAGCACCTGGAACAAAAGAACCTGGAACAAAAGAACCTGTGAAGGAAGAGAGAAGTAAAGTTAGTAACCTATGGGCCTCATTCAAAAGCGATTCGGACAATTGAATAGGGCTCTATAGAAGCACAGAGAATATTTTTTTTACAGAAGTTTTTAGTTAGTGAAGACCTTGTTTTTGGATAGAAGTTCTCTAACTAAAAACTTTTGTAACAAAAATATGCTCTGTTCTTATATAGAGCCCTATTCAATTGGCCAAATTGCATTTGAATGAGGCCCACTGTCTTATGCCCTCATTCAATTGCAAGGTTTTCACTAACTAAAAACTTATTTTAAAAAAATATGCTGTGTGCTTATTTAGAGCCCTATTCCATTGGCCAAATCGCAATTGAATGAGGCCCTTTATGAGCTGTAGAGGAGAGAAACTAATTATGGACTACTTGTAAGATTTTAAGCACAAAAAAAAACAGAATTTGTAAGCACTTTTTAATCAAATAAAGTACACGGATTTAAGTATATTATATCCCTATCAAAATCCAGAAACCTTACATGTTCCTTTAACATAAAGAAGGCTAGAACATTATTGTTTATATACATCTAGTTAATAGAAATGTTCTTAAAATAATATAATGAAAAATTTATTTTTTTAAATGCACGATAGATAGTTTTGCAATACAGTGGCCCTTTAATGGAAAATTTGGGCACTTACATAAATATTTTGCCCACATTTAATATTTAAAAAAATATAATTTACAAGTGTTAGTCACAAGAGCTACATAAAATACAAAGGGCCTCATTCAATTGCGATTTGGCCAATTGAATAGGGCTCTATATATGCACAGAGTATATTTTTTTACAGAAGTTTTTAGTTAGTGAAGACCTTGCTTTTGGATAGAAGTTCACTAACTAAAAACTACTGTAAAAAATATATATGCTCTTTGTTTATATAGAGCCCTATTCTATTGGCCAAATCACAATTGAATGAGGCCCAATGCCTCCTTATTTACTTTACAGTGCTGTGTGTTTTTAGATTTTAGAACAAGTAGGATGGAGTGGTGAATGGCACCGCAAAGGAAAACAATTAGCACAATGTGAGATGGTATAGGGACATCTAGTGGTAGGTCCAAGGCAGTTCAACAAAACATATTGTAGAACTACTAATTTCCAAGGGCCTCATTCAATTGTGATTTGGCCAATTGAATAGGGCTCTATATAAGCACACAGCATATATTTTTAAAGAAGTTTTTAGTTAGTGAACTTCTATCCACAAGCAAGATCTTCACTAGTGAAAAACTTCTGTAAAAAATATATGCTGTGTGCTTATATAGAGCCCTATTCAATTGGCCAAATCGCAATTGAATGAGGCCCCAAGAATGTACCACTATCTGGGCCAAATAAACAGGAACAAGATCATTAGATTAGTATGGTATAGATGCAGAAGTGAAAAAGTCAGAAAAGCTCATAAATTATTCATAACATACACAAGATGGAAATGTATTTTCAAATATCCCATGTTCAAAACTAATTCAATTAAATGTAACTTGTTTTGTATGAGAAGATGTTAGACCAAAACAGGGAGCATATAAATATTTCCACCAAAGCGATTTGATCAATAGGAAGTACATCAAGAGCCTCATTCAATTGCATTTTGACCAATTGAATAGGGCTCTTAATAAGCACATAACATATATTTTTTAAAGAGGTTTTTAGTTATTGAGAACCTTGCTTTTGGATAGATGCTTACTAACTAAAAACTTATTTAAAAAATATATGTTATGTGCTTATTTAGAGCCCTATTCAATTGGCCAAAATGCAATTGAATGAGGCTCTTGAGCATATTTTTTTACAGAAGTTTTTAGTTAGTGAAGACCTTGCTTTTGGATAGAAGTTCACTAACTAAAAACTTCTGTAAAATATATATGCTCTGTGCTTATATAGAGCCCTATTCTATTGGCCAAATCACAATTGAATGAGGCCCCAGGACCTGCAAGCAGGATGAATAAAATTACATCTGTGGTTAAATTACAGATTATTCGTTTAGCCATAACAAATGATTTTGCTGGAGGAGCAACATTTAAAAAATGGGGTTTTGTGATTTCATTTCAATATAAGGGGCCTCATTCAATTGTAATTTGACCAATTAAATAGGGCTCTAAATAAGCACTTAGCATATATTTTTTAAAGAAGTTTTTAGTTAGTGAAAACCTCGCTTTTGGATAGATGTTTACTAACTAAAAACTTATTTAAAAAATATATGTTATGTGCGTATTTAGAGCCCTATTCAATTGGCCAAATTGCAATTGAATCAGGCCCCATGAAACCAAACCCATCATCCCATCCTAACATAGCACCTCTGGCTCCTAATAGGTAAATGATGTCTGCCCCTAATCCCTTACATTTTCCATATTTACTCCTTTTATATTTTTTAACCAGAAAATAGATATTACGTTCGTTCTCCTTAAATATTATAAAAAATTAGAAAACATTTTTTTTTGTAGCTTTTAAGAAAGTAAACAAATAAGTCACCAATGCTGGTGTAAAATAGACAAGAACAATTTACGTATATACCTCTGAGTATTTGGACGCAATTTATTCTAATCATTTTGCAGCCTTCATTACTCCATTGATTGTTAGAAGATACTATGAAAGTCACGCTCATTTACTTACAATTTAAGGTCACAGGTGGAGATGCTGCTTCTCCTATGCGATTATGAGCCATACAGTAGTAACTTCCAGCATCAGCCTCGGTCATACTCTCAATCTGAAATACTGACTGATTCTGGTTGAGGACCAAGCCATCCTTATACCAGCTGTAGAGATTTGGGTCTGGATTACTGTTTGTCAGGCAACTTAACATTACATCTTCACCCTCTTTTACTTGACCATCTTCGTGGCTGCTGTTGATGAATACATTTTTAGGAGCATCTGTGAAAAATTAAAAGGTGATTTTCAAAAGTTAAGAATTGTACTTTGTATCCTTTGTACTAAGTATTATGGAATATGCCGGAGCTTTATAAATAAATTATATTAGTAATAATATTCACATGTATCCAGTGGCGGAGCTAGAGAATGGAAGACCACGGTGCAAAAAGAAAATGTGGCCCCAAATGGGGGTTGCAAAACATTTTTTGCACTGCCTCCCAGGTATCAAAATCCCTTTACATAACAGACCCCCTGCCTAAGATGTCATTCTATAACTGCACCCCTCCCAAAGACCCTTTACCATAGCTACTCCCAACAAGACCAATTTCCATAGCTGCTCCCTTTCTCTTACCTCTGGACTGCGGGTAGCACATATATACATATACTATCTCTATATAGCAGCCAGTCCCTCTCAGCAGTCACCTTCACATAGCACCCAGTTTCTCTTAGCATACATCCCTACAAAGCACCTAGTCCTTGTCAGCATCCATCACCACACAGCACCCAACCCCACTCAGCACCCACCTCACTGAACCATGTACTTTGATGTCATCCAGCCCTTGTTCTCTTACACCTCTTCCCTGATCTACATCCCCAGCACACTGAACTGCTCCACACTGCATCTACTTGGAGTTTCAGTAGAAATGCGCTACAGAAAATAAAATATAATATAATAACATATAATAACAATAATAATAATAATAATAATAATAATAAACTACCTTAATATTTATTGCAGAGAATTGAAAGGAGGTTGGTGATATGATAGAAACCTGCAAATATATCACCGGATGTAATAAGGCTCAGAAGGGAAGTATCATTCAAGAGGACATATTTTGAAATTGGAAGGAGAACAATTTAGGGGTATTGTCTGAAAAAACTACTTTTACAGAAATGGTAGTAGATAAGTGGAACAGCCTTCCAGTTGTAGTTGTTCTCAAACACAAGAATTTAAACATTGATAGGATAAGCCACCACAAGGCCTAATTAAGCCAAACCTTTAGAAAAAAATAACTGGTAGACCAGATGGGCTTTTTTAGTCTTTGTTTGCAAACAAATCTATGTTTTTGTGTTTCTATGAAATAAAGAGTATGCACAGTACAGACAGCACTGCTGTGAGCCAGCACAATGCTATAATTATAATTATTCTTATGATACATCAATGGTAAAGAGCAAGCCTAAAACTCTATTCCATGGCTCCTGTAAGATTTGAGCCAAATGAAGTTCACTCGTAAATCACCACAAAGCAATCACATCACACACCTAAACCTAACCCCCAAGAAATGCCTTCAGAATACTTCAAATAACCCTAATTTTGTAAGCTCTGAGTGCCTGTCCCATTACTATTTTACAAATCATTATCATATGTTTGTTCAAATCTGTTGTTATGAAGAAGCTAATACCTTAATTGTGTTGAATTAGAGGCTTAATTTCTCAAATCCGACACATTAAGGGGTTAATACCACAACTCCATAGGATCCATGAGATCGCCCCTCAATACCCGCTATCCTCTAGGAGCTCTGGGATCCCGAGAGAATCCCTCTTCATTACCACTACCTTCTCTGAGAATTGGGAACCCCCTTCATAGCTGTTAGCCCCTATGAACCAGTGGATCCACCAACTAAAGTATAATCAATGGGTTCCTTATGGTTGTCTAAGACACCAAATTACCCCATTACCTTGGAGGCCCTTATGGATTCCAAAGGTAATTAAAAGTATAATCTGGGAGTCCCTATTGACCCCCATTGCTCTTAATATTAACCAATATACTGTGGGGGTCCATGAAGACCCTTAGGGTATACTTCATTATGATCATTGGGGTCCTCATGGACACCCATTGGCCCACAAAATTAAACCCTATGCCATAAGAATCCTCATGGACCCCGATGGCACCTAACATTTACTCCTATACATAAGGGGTCTCAAGGAGTATGGTCTAGGAGTTAGAACTTGGTACATGGGGGGTAGCATGTATGAAGGAGGAATACTGGGGAATCCCCAGGCTCATAGAGGGTATCGGGTCATAGGCGGAGTTGTCATAAACCCCCTGTCTTTCTTTTTATTATTCTTTAACCCCTTTCCTGCCTTGAGAAGGAGTTTATACAGATATATGTGGATAAGACGGTTTGCTAGGGCTAGTGTAGTATGTTTACATTAGTGGGTACCATTAAATAGCATTGCTATGGAGACTATTGGAGACTATTGAGATTCAGGCTCAGATTCTCCGGCGAGCTGGCTGCAAGCACCCATTAGAGGTAGAGAGCTCCAGACAACCCTCTTGGGTGAAAGTTAGTGAGTTTTATGGGCTTCTTTTTTCCAGGAGCCATAGAATTGCTCTGGAGCTTAACTTTTCAAAACTCCCTTAGTTGCGAGCCAGTCTTTTCAAGAATTTCTATGGTAGCCATGGAATGGAGGCCATACACAGGGAAATGGAATAAAGGAGACACAAACAACTTAAAACAAAATAGTAACGAAAAAAAATAGAAACTTTAGG
The DNA here is from genome assembly GCA_027410445.1 of Discoglossus pictus. Taxonomy (NCBI): domain Eukaryota; kingdom Metazoa; phylum Chordata; class Amphibia; order Anura; family Alytidae; genus Discoglossus; species Discoglossus pictus. The sequence continues at coordinate 219,374,825 of CM050169.1, read as the reverse complement.
ACTTTAAATTTGGTAGACAGAAAGATGACAACATCTAATAATCTACTACAATATTCTGATAACGTGTAGAACTTCTGGGTGGTAGACACTATAGTGTATCTATGTTGTAGACTGTTTTTAGGGAGCTTTTAAAGTTTTTCAAACTGGAAAGTAGTTTGACTAAATAAAATGGAATTTCCAGGCAAAATGCACCCTTAGAGAAATCTTGCAGGCAGTAATATGACAAGTTAACTTGTGAGGTAAAAAGTAGTTGTTATTCTTCAAAGTAAAGTGTTTAGGTCGGGATATAATGCAATGGGGAATAATGCAACCTTATTGAGGACTATGCATGGTAAGATCTTTGAATCGGATTCTGGGGAACATGTTAAGTCAGTGAATACAAATGGTGTAAATGTAAATGAGTCTTAAAATAACATCAAATCAATTTCAAGATGAAGTGCCAAAATACATATTTTTTGGATATTACATATTAATCAGAAACTGAAAATCAAAAAAGGCAGGAAATCGAGTGGTGAAACGGTACGTCTCTGAAACGTCTCCAGAATGTGCTGGAAGCTTGCATGTTCAACGTGAGACCCGCAACGGCTGCGAGCTTGAAGAGTTGTGGATTTATGGTGCTATTAAATTAGAAGGGGTTGCAAGTTATGAACTGGAGATGCAAACCGTAACTCATTCATGGAACGTTGGATTTGAAGCCCTGCGCAGGATCAATTAGTCAAACCCTGTAGTTACAGGTTTAGACAGAGCCAATGGTAAAATAGATCATCAGCATTATGTCACTGAAAAAGGGAAGGTTCGATTTCAAAGTCCTACCGGCTACAATTACAAATCGGGCCCACATTCCAGAATAATGCAATATTAATAAAGATGTAAATATGATGTTCTATTACATGCGAGTTACAGTATATGTATTAACACATTGATTGCCGGTATCGATATAACACAAATATTATACAGGAAATAAATTATTTTTCTGGGTCGATTTGGGGCTTGAGAATGTTGTACTATTAATTCTAAGACCTAACATCACTTTCCATTTTAATATTAGTACAGTAGTGTGTTTTTATTTGCACTTAAAGTGCTATGTATTGGACTTTACCTCCAGCACTCGTTCGGCTTTGGGCTCCATTTGCGTTTGCTCGCGAGTGACTTAGTTGCAATTTAATAGCATGATTGGAATAGTATCGGTTACGGGCTTGACAGATCAAAGGATTTACGGCCACGAAGTGCAACATTGCTCCTCCCGTAGGCTTTTTTCCGCCTTGCTGCGTCTTAACCCACAAGCCGTCTGTGGGTTGCGTTAAGAGGCTAATTTAAATCTTGCGAGCTACGTTATGAGCTACGATTTACCATGTAGCCAGAATGTAATGGGGCTGACTATCTGTAACCACTGAAGGTATCTGTATTAGTTACGTTTGTTTTCTCATTACTTATTTAGTGTTAAAAATGGGTTTTCATACTGTTTCATTTATTCTCCTGAGAAAAGAACAATCTATCAATTAATAATTTGTTTGTATTTTTTGTATATCATGTAGAACTATCACTGAAATTAAAATAATTGGAATATTAATACTCCTAATGTATGTGTTTTCTCTACATGTTTTTTCTTAAAATGTTGACCAGACACAAAATATATTATTTTGGGGAGAAAAGTGATTGATTGAAATACTTCACAGTTGCCAGAGCCCCTAATAAGGGAAAAACTGCAGTCTATGAGTTGGCTCTGGCAATATGTCCTAATCCATGACTATGGGCCTCATTCAATTGCAAGCCCGCAGCATGCAAGCTACAGGCTGAATGTCTGCGGGCTTGAACTTTTCAACAATTACAGAGTTCAATTGAACGAGCCCGCAAGTTGCGTCCCAAAATCCAAAAACGTAAACTATGCACTCGTATTTAGCATTTCACAGCGTGAGTTAGATCAGTTAAGCAAGTCTGTAACTGCGTTTAGAGGTCTGATATGCGATCGGACTCGCAAACCTGCACAATACGAAATAATAAAAATAAATGCCAATACTGTTCTAGTCCATGTGGGTGGCCTGATATGTATTAACTCATTGATTCCTGAGATCGATATAACACAGAAATGAAACATAAAAATAAATGATTTTTTAATGCAGATTTGTGAGCTTGAGACTGTTGTGCAATTAATTCTAATGCCTTTCATCTCTTTCCACGTCATTTACAGTGCTACGGACATGCGGGTCCTATCTGGTACCCGTAGGATTTCCTACTACATTTGCTGTATACGAGTGTGAAACTATTTGCGGGCTTGCAGAATTGTAGCAATTGAATAGCGATTTGTGATTTTGGCGATCGTAACTCTTGCGGACGTGAAAGATCAAAGGCTTAGATGGGGCGTAAGCTATGGTTGGAACAACCGCAGGGATTTTTAACCTGTAAATCATAGATCGTTTGCGGATTGCAAAAAGACACCAATTGAATAGCAAATTAGTTTATGGACTACTTTACAGGCTACAATTTCTCAATTGAATGAGGCTCTATGTTCTTAAACATGACTGAGAGTAAAGCCCATAGTGCTAAATTAATACCAATACTAGTGGGTCTGTGGCAAAAAACTGGTATATTTTGAGTCTCATTTGCATGTCACTAACCATAATCCTTAGCTACAGTATAAATACTGTCACTGTGGGAAAAGTAGTTATTTTGACCTGTGTGAGACAGATAGTTATACATTTTGGGCCTCATTCTATTAGCGGCCGCAGCCGTTGCGGGGCCGCAAGGACCGGCCGCAAGCTATTCGGCTATTCTATTCCCTTATGGCCGGGGGCTCCGGCAGGCTTGCGGCCGGTGCCTTGCTATCTCTTGCGGCCGCTCGCTCCAGAGGAAATCCTTTGATCTAAAACGGCCGCAAGAGTTTCGGCCGTAAGAAATTCCTATTTGCAATTCAATTGCTTCGGGAAACCTCTCTGCAAGGCTAAAAGCGAGCCGCAGCTTACTTGCAGGAAAGAGGTCCCGCTAGCACCAATTAAGCACATAAAATAGCTCAAATAAAGCCATCCTGCACTTTGAGAAGACTATAAAGGGATTTTAGGTGTTAGAAAAAATAGCACATAATTATCCTATACTCAAATCCGTAAAATATTTTATTTTTAATATCCGTAAAATATCCATGTAAAAAGTCCAGAGTGCTTGGAGCACCTCAGACCCGCCCACGCCGCAGCCGGAAAATAAACAGTTAATTTGAACTCGAGTTTGGGCTGATGTGCAAGCTTGAGAGTGGGTTCCTTTTAATCCTCATGTCCCCCAATATGATCCCTGGCATTTACAGAGCTGTACAGTGCAGGCTTGAATTTATTTCTGCGTTTTTATATTTCTAAGCTTACGGCCGGTTCCAAGATATGCGGCCGGCCGTAAAAGGAGATCCTTGCGGGGCCGTATAATTGAATCGCGAGTTAACAGAACCCCCGCAAGGAATCGCAGCCTTACGGCCGATTTACGGCCCGTAATAGAATGAGGCCCTTTATGTTTTGTATACCATGATAACTTTCAGTTAAGCTCGGTTAGCCTTGTACTAGAGTACACGTGTACATTTTTGTTCAATACTAAAGAAAAAAAAAACATATTTTTACAAATATTATATGAAATCAAAAAGTATTTCTTGTAATAAAAACAAAGGACATTAAGAACAGTTGGAGTGTTGACATTGAATGACTTACACATTACAGTAAGGATTCGTGATGCAGAAGAAGTTTCGCCACTGCGGTAAACTGTACACTGGAGCATTTGACCATCATCATTTGCATGTGGAGAGTAGGTCAGCACTGATTTTATCTTCCATTCTCCATCGGTCAGTTGTTCATGATATGTCTTGCTTGGGTGGCCTTTCATGATCCACTTTATAGAAGGAGGACTGGGAGGGCATGTGTGTATCATATAACAAGTGATTTTAACCAGATTTCCTTCAGTCATTTCTCCAGGGTTATTTATAATCACTTTCCCAGCTGTATAAAATATAAATTAAACATATGTATATAAAATTATTATAAAATACTCATTTTATTCCATGTGAATGTTTTCTCAAAATATCAACAGCTATAATATAATGAAACTGCAAGCCAACTATAGGATTAGGACTAAAATTACAAATATTGCCCAGTATCAATATTTAATAAAAATCAGAAATGGTGTGTTCATCCGTGGGAGCAGAAAGTGAAATAAATAAAAGTGAAAAAGTGCTCTGTTTGATAAGTACCATTTATTGAATAACATAGGGAGTGTTATTATTAGAGGGAAACTGATGTCAGATTTTGTTTGCATGAAAATGAGTGTTATTCACATTAAAATGCTCTTTATATTATTGTTCAGACTCTAGGGGCCTCATTCAATTGTGATTTGGCCAATTGAATAGGGCTCTATATAAGCACAGAGTATATTTGTTACAGAAGTTTTTAGTTAGTGAACTTCTATCCAAAAGCAAGGTCTTCACTAACTAAAAACTATGCTCTGTGCTTATATAGAGCCCTATTCATTTGGCCAAATCACAATTGTATGAGGCCCTATGAAAAGAACTCTATGAAAAGATCAGATTTTACATCAGTGGCTGAAATGTATACTGTTAAAAAATATGAGGTTTCTTGTTCTTTTGTTATTTGTTTTGTTTTTCTAAAGAATTTTACAGTGAAAAGAACAGCATACGATAGGTCTAATAAGCTAATTTTCAGGGCAGACCAGACGTCTTATTAAATTGCGATTCGGCCAATTGAATAGGGCTCTATATAAGCACAGAGCATATTTTTGTCACAGAAGTTTTTAGTTAGTGAAGACCTTGCTATTCGGTAGACGTTTACTAACTAAAAACTTCTGTATAAAAAAATATGCTCTGTCCTTATATAGAGCCCTATTCAATTAGCCAAATAGCAATTTAATAAGGATGAAAATCTTTTGTTTTGTTTAAAGACAGCTCTGTTAAATAAAAGACAGCAAATGTGTGATCTCAGCGTACAATATTTAGAACATACCATCATTAGCCATATAAAGGGATGTAGTTGTCAAGAAAAAAAAATGTTTATGGTGGGAATTTATTTGTAGGGATACTTTGACATTTATTCAGCTTTTGTGATTATTTTTTTTATTTGTCCTCAATGATCTCTTTCAACAGGTAACAAAATTGGCTAGGGGTACGGTACTAAGGTGATATGTCTTGTAGATATCACATTAGTAAATCTGAACCATATGCTGATACAGGAATCAAAGCTATGTTTCCAATGTATTCTCAAGCCAAATACTGACCAATATATCTCAATATCAATTAACGCTGTAATTTCCACTTAATAAAAAAGTGAATAATGCTAAACATCAATTATCTTAATTCAACAATGTCCCCTGCCCAGCTCACCACCTATACCAATTTGCAGAACAACCTCTCCTATCACAAAACATTAACACCCAGACTTCTCCTTTCTCAGATACCATACCACTATGGACTTCCTGAAACCTGTAACTGAGGTTGTGGTTTCTGAGCTTGTATCTTACTATCAATTTAACACCACCCGTTTCATGCCATTCTATGAAAGCTATTCCCCTTGCTCTCTATTACACTAATCCATACTCTTAGACATCTCATTAGCCTCTCATGAAGACACCCCTCGTTAAGCTTCCCTACCCAACAGAAATCCAATCTTTCTACTCGCTTTGATTTCAAAACTACTTGAGCGACCAATGTACCACTTCCTCTAAGTCAACTCCTTATTAGACCATTTTCAATGGCTTTCGTCTCCTATATTCCACAGAGACAGCCCTCATTAACGTACATTTATAGTACAATTTATTTAATAAATTGTGTGATGTTATAATACAAAGTTGTCAATTGTATTCTGCTTTGAAGGTTGAAAAGCTATGGAGAAATAAATAGTTTTCTTCTATTGAAAAAATATATTTGTGTAGAACCTCATTAAACCAGAAAAAGATAGAATTTTACTTTTAGCCTCTTAATCTGAATAACAGCTATTAACATTACATTTACATTATAGCGCAGTTTTGTTGACATGCAGTCTAGCATGCTCACCGCCTTTAGATGTGATTGCTTCCTGAGAAGCTTATATATATATATATATATATATATATATATATATATATATATATATATATATATATATATTTAAATGTATATGTATGCACATATTTCTACATAAAAATATTAGCATCTATTTATCAAGTCAGATAAGGAGAAGTTTATCTCGTGATAGCTTGTCACTTTAACTAAAATGGTTGTCCAATAGAAAATGTATCACTATACACTGCTATACTCTGATTATTCATCTAGTTTATTGGGCATTCATTGCTATATATATATATATATATATATATATATATATATATTGTGACAAAGTTATCTAAGTTTTTTGTGTGAGCCACAGCTCTGCAAAGCTCTTTTCTCCCTGTAGGACTTCAGAAGTTAACGTTCCTGCTCAGTTGATTTGCTGTCCCTGTACAGCCCTGATTTTAATGTTCTTGGAGAATGGAAGGTGCTGCTTATGGACTGATTTTTTGCAGTTTGTTGAGCTCCAAACCAACCAATTAAGGATTGATTAGGTCGCCAGGTGCATTACCTGGGTGCCACAGCAATTTGTAATAATTCAATTTTTTGTTGATGCTCCTAAGGCACTTGCCATCTTCTTCACATATGTTCCTCATGTAAGAAAACCCACTCTGTCTCATTTTGCCCCCAGGTAATGCACCTCAAGAGACTAGGTATAGTCAACAAAGTTAGGTTGTCTCATCTTCTCTTCTCAAACCGATCACCCCAGTTTGTCAATGACCTCATCACTGGTTTCACTAATTAATTTTTAACAGGGGTCACTGCATTTCCTCATGAATCAACCACTAAACTCTGATATGAGAAAAAAATACATCCTGGGCCCTTTCTCTTCACATCCCTTTCCTGGTGTATTAATCAGCTAAGAATTCTGACACACGTATTCTCTCTTAAAAAGAGTCTTGTAATAGATCTCTTAGCCCCTTATTATAACATCACACCCAGCATTAACTATCTGATCCCCCTTCCAAATTCTCCATTAGATATGCTCCAGTAGTTGACGCCAATTATCTTAAAACCAAACAGGTCCCCGCTCTTGACTATCCAAATTCAATATCACTGATGCCTTTAAACAACTACATATCTACCCTTCTTGTTGGCACCTGCATGGCATTTGCTGGGATGGCAAATACTACTTTGTTAACTTATTGACCTTTGGCTTCAGGAGCAGTCCTAAGATCTTCGACACTTTCACTGAGGCTCTCTGTTGGATTCTTTTGAACAAGAAAAGATGCCCTACAATTATCCACTATTTGAACACATTTCTGTATATTGAACATCCACATGCTACCCCTAGTAGCCTTCAAAAGGCCCTCAACTTGTTTTCGGAAGTCAGCATACCTTATGACATCAACAAAACTGACAGAGCTTCTAGGTATCTTGCTAGATTCAATTACTATGCAAGCTAGTCTCCCTGCGAATAAATTACATTACAATACTCCAAGACTAGTGGAACTACTTGCCTCGCTCCACTAGAGCATCTCCCTGCCTCAAAACCTTCAAATCCTCACTTAAATGCACCTGTTTTAAAGTTTTGGAATGGCCCAGCCAGAGCCCAGACCTGAATCCGATTGAAAATCTGTGGGTTGATCTGAAGAGGGCTGTGCACAGGAGATGCCCTCGCAATCTGACAGATTTGGAGTGTTTTTGCAAAGGACTGAGTGCTGTAATAAAATCAAAAGGTGCTTCAACAAAGTATTAGTTTAAGGGTGAATACTTATGCAACCATATTATTTTATTTGTATTAATTTTTTTCCCTCCACCTAAAAGATTTCAGTTTGTTTTTCAATTGAGTTGTACAGTTTATAGGTCAGATTAAAGGTGGAAAAAGTTCTGAAATGATTTATCTTTGTCTAATTTTTTTACAGCACAGAAACCTGACATTTCAACAGGGGTGTGTAGACTTTTTATATCCACTGTTTAGCCCAACACACTTAAATCTTTGATAACGTTAATTGAGACAAAATAAATGTCACACAACAAGGTTAAGGCCAAGATAGCACCAATATATAGACAACACAGGATCTAGGTGTGAACTAGGTCTGTGAAAACAGATGATAAATGACATATGCCTATTTAATCCATACAGCATAACAAGCAGAATAAGCTAGTGAATAAGTCCATGAGAATAAATGACATATGACAATTGCGATCGCCTGTAACCCAAAAAAAGGATCTGGCAGCCAGTGCTCGAATGAGCCGGCTTGTGATCGGCACACACACACACTGACACTGATCTATTTCATTGCATCAAAGAAACAATACAATTCCCAATACCATTATTTCCACAGGAACCACTATTCATCCTCCCCATCATCACCACCAGACCCCTTCCTCCAGACATCTTCTCCTCAATCTACTAGATTTGGCCAGGACAACCATGTTAACCAGACTGACTGAGAACACTAAAAAGATCTATTCTAGAGCATGGTATATCTTTAAATATGTTATTACAATCACATCAAACCTCCATACACAACACATACCATCCTTGCTTTCACGTTTCAGTGTGACAGTAATCTTAATCTGCAATTCCAATCTTAATCTAAAATTATCAAAACCTACCTCTCAAGTATCCAATTCTTCCTCACACTGGAGTTATTCAATCCAGACTATTCCTTCTATCACAATCTTTCTTTGTGCCTGTGCCATGAAGCAAAGTACCCTGCCAAGACCTAGATTGCCTATACAGTAGATGGAGCCCTTTTCAAGTGACTAATATCTACACTTCAAAACAATCCATTCAATTTGGATATCTCACTGATGATCTCCACTGCTGCCAAGATTTCTTTCTATGGCTTCTTCCGACCGGGTGAATTGACCACATCTCCCTCTAACAAGCATTATCTCTCTCAACGAAACATTACTCAGAAAAGCTGTTACATCAACCATCCTGACACTACCATTCACCAAAACAAGTAAAGTTCCAGTCAAAATACCCTACTATCCAACACACAATGATTGGTGCCCTGTCTGTGGTATCAATTCATTACTTTGCAACATTTCTAATAAACCACTCAACCATCCCTTATTATTCATCTCCAGGATACTAAGCCCTTGGAACACCACCATCTCTAATCGCTATTTTGTCTTTCATCACTCACCCTACTATCTAGTAATTTTTGGCCTCTAATCAGGCTAGGACAAACATAACTAAAATATGCCACACATCAAGCTACATCATCATTTGAGAGAAGGCATTGACTACAAATATCGAGTTATAAAGTAACCTGAAGTTGTAGGAGGAGCCTAAAGCTCCCACACACCTAATTAAACCCCCAATCAAACTAAAAGGTGGACTATCTTATCGCCCCTCTCCTCCCTTCATTCTAATCATCTCCAATCTTCCTAGCCCTCTAATCAGGCTAGGACAAACACAGGTAAACTATGTCACACATCAAACTATATCATCAACCAAGAGAAGGCTCCAATTACAACTTTACATATATTTAGTTGCCCATTTCTCTAATTTATACAAATCGCTTTGGAGGGAAAGTACACCATTTTCTGATGTAATTACCTTGCACAACTTAGTGTCATCATCAAAAATGGAGACACTACTTTCCACTCCTGCTTGTAAGTTATTAATAAATATGTTAAAAATGATGAACCTTGAGGAATTCCACTTACCAAATTTGTCCAATCTAAGTATTTCCAATTACAACAACCCTTTGCTTCCTGTCTTTTAGCCAGATCTATATCTTTATTACAATTCACGTATCCCTTAGTTTGCACAATAATCTCCCATGTGGCACTCAAAAACCTTTGCAAAATCCCAAAAGTCTACATCCACTGAGTTGCCTTGGTCCAAGAACAGAAGCAGCAGTGTAGGACACAGCAACAGTGACAAATGCATGATAAAGATTTGCAGCAGGATAGTACAACAGAGTCTTTGCAACTGGCACTTTGGTGTGATCACAGACAAATCTTTAAAGGTTTTACTCCATACGGATTGGATGAACCCCAGCACCTATCAGTGAGTAGGGAGTGAAGTTATTACACACAGAAGTATTAGTTATTAGCACTCATGGCCTACTCAGTCTGGGAGTCACTATAGGGCTTGGATTCACAGGAACAACCAGCTACCCCAAGGCCTACCAGAACAGGAACGCTTGATAATTACATTCTAATCATTTCTCTGTAAGCATTTCATATAAGTTTTTTTGTGCTGACTTTTGTATGTAGATTTTAAAAAAAAACACAAAAAAACTCTAATATTCATTTTCTGAGCAGCCCCTGTGTTAATGTTTATGTTACAGCTTCCAATACAAGAGGAATAGACTCCAACATTATCTGAGTAATTCTTAATGATATTCTCTATATTCTGGATTTAACAAGGAATAATATGTACATATATATTTATTTATGTTTATCTATTTTGTATTTTTAAGAAGTGATTACAAGTTCAATTTTGGTCTGCCCTTTGTAGCTCATGCAGCTCATGCATATATAGGCTGTGGAGTGCAGTGTTTAAAATTAGCCTGTCAGTGACCTCTCTCAATGAGCATGTTGCATAATGTTGCCACTTATTGGTTACTATGAGACATTGCACACCCTGTCCTTAGAAGTACACTGTCTTCATGGAAGGAGAAACTAATGAGCGACTATTTGTAAGTTTGTGGCAGAAAAAAAACTTAGGCCCACATTCAATTTGAGCCTCGCAACTCTGTCGCAGACAGCCGAATGTCTGCGAGTGAGTTCCGGGCTCCTATTGGTCTCCGTTTGCGAGGCTATTCAATTACTCAAGGCCGCAAGTTGCGGGCCCGAAGCCAAAACCGTATACCATGCACTGGTTCGGTGCAGTTCAGGGTGGAAGCATGATCAATTAAGCAAGCCTGTATTCTTCCATTTGAAATCAGCCAATAGAAAATTAGACTGTCATTATTACGGCAGTAAAACATGGAGGTTACTTATCATTCAATTAGATTCTGGGGTTCAATGTGCGATCAGACTCGCAAAGCAGGAAAATAAAGCATTATGAAAATGAATGTCAATACTGTTCTAGTCCATATGGATGGCCTGATATGTATTAAGACATTGATATCCGTGATCGATTTAACCCTGAAATGAAACAAAAAAAATAAATGTATTTTCCTGCCGATTTGAGGGCTTGTGACTGTTGTGCAATTAATACTAATGTCTATCATCGCTTTCCCCGTTATTTACAGGGGAGTAGTGATTTTTTATTTGCATTTACAGTGCTACGAATGGGTGTTTAACCCCCTTGCGTGTCCTCTCTTGCACTCGTAGGATTATTTCCTTCATTTACCATTTACGGATGTGAAAACATTTGCGGGCTTGAGGAATCGTAGCAACTGAATAGCGATTTGTGATTTTAGCCTTGCGAAAGTGACAGATCAAAGGCTTCTGGAGTCTGTAAGTTACGAGTTTGACGGTTGCCATTTTCACAAGGCCGTAACTCGTAAACTGTTTCAATCCTGCAAAAAGACGCCAATTGAATAGCAAAATAGCTTGCGAGCTCACTTACAGGCTTCCGGATCTCAATTTCGCTCAATTGAATATGGCCCGTAGCTTTTAAGCACTTCATAATAAAATAATGTACACAAAAGAAAACAGATACAGTACATAGGTATATTATATTCTTAGGAAAATCCAGAAAATGTCCATGTCCCTCTAAGCAATTTTTGCAGATTTTTTAAAACTTGTATCTAATAATGCTATCCAGGGATCTATCTATTTTTGTCATATGTGGTTTAGTGCTCAGTGTTCATTAATTAACCAAAAGCTTTATTTTTCCCATTGCAAGTGCTTTTCTTTAATAACACAATATAAAAATACATGTTACTTACGTGATACTTGAACAGAAATAGTTGAATTATAAAATAAAAAGATTCCTTTAGTGAAAAAAGAACTAATCTGGGGATAATATTTGTTGGCATCAAATGTTGTAATCTTTTCAATCTTCAAAGAGCAGTTTCCTAGGGAAAGATCCCCCACCAACGTGGTGCGTCCTTGAAATGATTTCAACACTGAGCTGGAGTCATGACTGTTGTAAATTTCCCCGTCCTGTCGCGAGTGATGTTGAAACCAGATGATGTCGAGCAGTGGATTATTTGTGCGATCGGTGAATGTGCACGGAATCACAACACAGTAACCCTTCAGTGCTGTAATTTTCTTTGGGAAAGAAGTAGTCCACTGTTTACATAAAGATGAGTCCAGAAAATAACCTAGTAAAACAAGAAGGGTATTGAAATATACACTACACGGTATAATATAATTTCTCATTCTATTCTTTATCTACTCAATTTCTTCAATCATTTTCATCCCCATAACTGCTCAGTTTTGATTTCCATTAATCCCCAGAGCGGCAATCACCTTAAATTGCAGAACCACTTGAAAGGCCTAGATAGAATAGACACATGCCTCAATGACGACCACATCCTCACTTTTGAACAAATTAAAGACACATACGATCTACCACTAGGAGAACACTTTCATTTTTGCATGCTCAGACATTATATAATCACTAAAAAGAGGGCCTTTGGTCCTCCTAGAATGACCCGGTTAACGAGAGTATGTAAAAATGCCCCATTGACCCAGGGAGTCCTAAGTTTACTATATGAAACTTTCAAAACTTCACAAAAAATTCATAAGCCTTCTTGGATATCTTCTATTTGCAAAAACCTTCCACTTAAAAAATTTCATATAGGGGTCACTATACGATACGTTTGTTAGTAGCAATTCTGGAGGAAAACCCAAATTTATGCTAAGATGGGAGGGAGAATTTGGAATCGAGTGGGATTGGGCTAAATGGATGGAAGCTTGTTTAAATTTAAGTAAGGGATCACTTAACTCCAGTCTTCTGGAAACATCCATCAAAAAACCTATTGTACCCCAGATAAAATTCAAAAGATTAACCCTCAGAAGAGCAATAAGTGCTTTAGAGGTTGTCACGCGATAGGAGACCATATCCACATTTGGTGGTTATGCCCAAAGGCCCAAGGATTATGGGGGAAACTGACCCAGCTTGCTGTTAAACTTTTTAAGACAGTAATTCTAACAATGATAAAACCATGCCTATTGGGGATACATATTGATAATCTGGCTTTTTCTCAAAATGAATTGCTTCAGCTTATGACTATAGCGGTCAAGTCTCACATAGCCAGTTGCTGGAAAACACTGACGCTGAAATTTCAGGAAATAATTAAAAAGATAAATTGTTTGCTCATATATGCATTTTGGATAAAAACCTCCAATTCCATGAAACCTGGGATCCTTGGCTGGAATCCCCTTTCAGTGCCTCTTTAACTTGACTCTTATATAACATTGCATTGGCAAGGAGGGAGGGACTCGAGGTGGAGGAGGTCCAGTTCTGGATTCACTGTGCAGGCCTGGGGACTGGATATAAGGTACTTACAGTATACCCTTAAACTTATTCTTCTACTGTAACTCTCCACATGCTGGTCTTTTTTTCTTGCACTAAGGGCCTCATTCTATTACGGCCGCAGCCGCTGCGGGGCCGCAAGGACCGGCCGCAAGCTTTACGGCTATTCTATTCCCCTCCGGCCGGGGACTCCGGCAGGCTTGCGGCCGGCGCCTTGCTATCTCTTGCGGCCGATCGCGCCGGAGGAAAGCCTTTGATCTAAAACGGCCGCAAGGAAATCGGCCGTAAGAAAAGCCTGGTTGCGATTCTATTGCACCGGGAACCCTGTCTGCAAGGCTAAAAACGAGCCGCAGCTTACTTGCAGCAAACAGGTCTCGCTAGCACCAATTAAGCACATAAAATAGCTCAAATGAAGCCATCCTGCACTTTGAGAAGACTATAATTTGATATCCGGTGTTAGAAAAAATAGCACATAATTACCCTATACTCAAATCCGTAAAATATTTTATTTTTAATATCCGTAAAATATCCATGTAAAAAGTCCAGAGTGCTTGGAGCACCTCAGACCCGCCCACGCCGCAGCCGGAAAATAAACAGTTAATGTAAACTCGGGTTTGGGCTGATGTGCAAGCTTGAGAGTGGGTTCCTTTTAATCCTCATGTCCCCCAATATGATCCCTAGCATTTACAGAGCTGTACAGTGCAGGCTTGAATTTATTTTTGCGTTTTTATATTTCTGAGCTTACGGCCGGTTCCAAGATATGCGGCCGGCCGTAAGAGGAGATCCTTGCGGGGCCGTATAATAGAATTGCGAGGTAACAGAACCCCCGCAAGGAATCGCAGCCTTACGGCCGATTTACGGCCGATAATAGAATGAGGCCCTAAGTGGTTAGTTTCTCTTTTATTTAGCTACATTGCTTGTTTATTTGATTTTAAATTCTCGTTTAATACACCATCTTTATTGTTAACTCTTTTTCCTACGGTTTGCCTATAATTATAATTAAACATTTTAAAAAATAACAGAAATGGTATAGCCAATAGTTACAAAAATAAGTTTTATTGAAGATGACATTGTAAATAACCTGATGTTCCTTTTGTAAATATAATGTTATATTTTCTAATTTCTGCAATAAAAAAAATAGAAAAATTCACATTAAAATTCAAGGAAGATTTAGCTCAGAATTGGGATATAGACAAATGGGAACGATTTTACAGCAGATTAACTATAGGCTCATTAAATTATAGCCTTCTGGAAACCTTGTTAAAAGTCCTCCACAGATAAGCTCCACAAAATGGAGCCCCAGGAATCAGCTTTCTGCTTTAGAGACTGCCCAGAATTGGGCACCGTTTTACACACCAGGTGGATATGCCATAAAGTCCAAGCTATTTGGACTAAAATAACCCAACTGCCATGATTTAATTGTTTAGGGACTGATGTTGCCAGTAATTTATGAATATGTCCAAGGGAGCATGACCTTGTTGCATTGGGATTATGTGTTATTGTGTGGTTACATGTTGCCTGTACATGGTTATTATGTAGCCTAGTTATAATATATTATAAGAGGGAAAATGTTATATAGAACATGTGGAATTGGTAGGAATGCTCTGCATAGAAGTTAGCTGCAGATCATTGCACACTCACACATACAGACCTTGGGTCAAGACAGATGCATGTACTCCAAGTAGTCCTAAGCAAACACTTGAGTTTAACATAAAGGTTTTTCACTAGCCAGCTATAGATATCTGGTGAATTTGATCTCAAGAGCTTTGATAGACCAAAGTTGCAAGCCAGACAGGCTGACATCACACATACACAAATGTACACAAGGGTGTGGTATTGGAGAGTATAAATATGTTGTTTTGATCATTCAATAAAGGTTGAGAGATAGTTTTCACATATACAAGGTGTGAGACTATTTATGTGTGTTGTATCCTGACTTGGGGAGTGGTCTTGCCATGGGCCACTAAGTAACCTGTTTACAGTATTCTCTGCCTGTACCTTTTGGGCTGTGCCATATTCAGAAGCCATCTTTTGTGCCACAGAGAACAAGAACTACACAATTCTGCCGGGGTAGGTTTGAACTAGGTTCATATCAAGCCCCCTTGAAGAAGCAGATTGTGACACCAACTAACGTCAATTCTTTTTCAAACGCAAATTACACCTACTATAGAATTATGCCTTTTAGGACTTCGCCTCCCTACCCTGCCAAATTCTCAAAACAAGTTACTTCAATTTATTATGTTAGCAGCCAAAACCCATAAGAAAAATTGGAAAGACACAAATCTTATCTTTCAGGAAATAATCAACAAAATTAATTTTATCATGATAAATGAAAGACTTTCACATATAATTTCCGACACCTTTCCCACCATCCTCTCAACCTGGGATACATGGGTGATTTCCACACAAGGCATTGCCATCAGATAGCTTTTGATACCTCTATTCTATTCATAAATCGAGATGGAGCTGGCCTAGGAGACTTGGTCTAGGCAGGGACCCCGGAGAATGGAAAGGATTGTGAGTTTCCACTTTATTCTCTTTTTTATTTACCCGTTTTTATTAGTGGGAACAATGCTTAACATACCCTAATAAACGCCTTTCCTATTCCCTTCCCTTTTCCCTACCTGACTCCCCATTGTTTGTCTTCCTTTTGGAAAAAGGAAAATATGAAATGGTATCCCTCACTTGAAATGTTTAATTGAATACTTAACACATAATTTATTTTGTTTACCTTTTTAAATTCTCCTTGGAGAGTAAAATTAATAAAAATGATTGAAAATAAAAATAAAAATAATAGTTGTTTAAATGAAAGTACATGCATAAGTATACTTGATTTATAATGTTTAATTCTAGTAGCTAGTATCTTACTTTTACAGGTTGCTGTGGTCGACGTGCTGTGTCTGACGGGTATAGATCAGAGGTTTGATCTATACCAGCCAGACACTGGGATCGTTTTATGTCTTAAAAGCCGAATTTTTCAAAATGACGTTTCGCACAGAGGCACATAGTATTTTTCCACCTACCAATCTTTTTAAAGCCTAAACAGAGCGCCTAAAATTTAATTTTGAAAATGTGTGTTATAATAATGTATTTATTATGTTTAAAAGCTAAGCAGTGTCCCTGTAACAATTTAATTGTAACACATTGCACTGTTATTAAAGCAACTATCACATTGAAAAAAAAATAATTGTGTCAATGTATGTATCAAGTAATATGCATTGTTATAATGAGATGTGTTTAATTAATCCTGCTGGTCAGTATTTTATTTTTCTCATTTTATTTTTTTGTGACTTCTGAGTAACCAATGTGTGTATTTTATTCTTGTTTAGTCTAGAAACATAGATTAACGCAATACACCTGGTGGCCCAGTGGTAAGGATTCGGTGCTTTCACCACTGCGCCCTAGGTTCGATTCCAGTTAGGGAACCAAGAGGTCACACCACCCCGAAGAGGAGCAGGGTTGGGGCTGGTCAGTACTTGGATGGGAGACCACCTAGTAATAAGTGAAGCTATATGCTGCAGCCCAATGGAGAAAGGATTGCCAACCACTCCAGTATCTCTGTCATGAATACTAAGTGGATCAGCATGACTATGGACAAAGAAATGTGCCTGGTGTGTTATGGTCCATAAGGTCAGGGAGAGCAGGAAATTACTGAACAACACAAAACAAAAATGGCAATGGATGTGGGCAGTTTGGGGATAACCTTATGGCAGACAGCCTTACATTCCATGTGTTTGACCCTACCACATGTACTGGAAGGCTGTGGCATGTATGTACTACTGTTTTATAAAGTAATACTTTGCCACCTCTTATTGTTATATATCTTTTTTGCAGATGACATTTTACTGTTGAAACGTAGTAAAGTGTTTGATATGTATGAAAGGTTAATTATGTGTACCTTTGCTCACCTGTAATGGCAAGTGAATGTTATTATCTAGTAACACAATTTTATATCTAACATTATTTAAAACAATATGAATATGTCCTTGCCTTAAATGACAAACAAATTTATATCCATGAAATGTTCAATATAAAATCGGTTACAATATTTACTAGTAATGGCGAACATTCTCTTGTGACTGTGAGTAAAGTGTAAGATAAACATTTAAGCATTTATTTCCCTCAAATATGCAGCAAACAACTAGCAATCCTAAAACTAGGACTCGCCCTTCCCTCCTGACTCCACATATAAATGTACAAACATTATCCTCCCAGTCAGTCAGTTGCTCACCCACTCTGGCAAATGGTGCCCATTGCGGAAGAAATATTATAAGACCACTAAGCAAAGCAAAATTCAGTATTAAACCTACTTCAACTGCTGTTATTCGCTACCCATATGGCTTTAGCTAGTGCTAAATTGTCAGTCACAAGATTTTATAAAGACACTGCTATTAATTGACTGGACACTTGGAGCTTGATTCAATTGCAAGTCCTCAACTCAATCGTTGTAGGCCGTATGTCAGTGGGTGTGCTGTGGGCTCCTGTTCGTCTCTGAATCCGAAGCTATTCAATTGATCAAGCCGGCAAGTTACTGGCCCAAAGCCGAAACCGTAAACCATGCACTGGTTCAGAGCAGTTCAAGGCAGGAACATGATCAATTAAGCAAGACAGTAACCTCCCATTTCGAATCAGCCAATAGAAAATGAGACCATCATTATTACGGCAGTAAAACATGGAGGTTACATGTCAATCAATTAGGTTCGAGGGTCCGATATGCAATCAGAGTCACAAAACATAAAAATAAATTTACAAAATGAATGCTAATACTATTCTAGTCCATGTGGGTGGCCTGATATGTATTAACTCATTGATACCCAAGATCGATTTAGCCCCGAAATGAAACATAAAATAAATCTTATATACTGCCAATTTGCGGGCTTGAGACTGTTGTGCAATTAATTCTAATGTCTATCATCACTTTCCCCTCTATCTACAGTGCTGTAGTGATTTTTTTATTTGCATTTATAGTGCTATGAATAGGTGTTTAACCCCCTTGCGGGTCTTCTCTTGCACTCGTAGGATTTTCTCCTTCTTTTGCCATATATGGGTATGAAAACATTTGCGGGCTTGGGGAAATTGAGCAATTGAATATCAATTTGCAATTTTACCCATCGTAACTCTTGCAAACGTGAAAGATCAAAGGCTTCTGGAGGCTGTAAGTGACGTGTTTAACCATCGCAATTTTTTCAAGGCCGTAACTGGTAATCTGTTTGGAGCCCGCAAAAAGACTCCAATTGAATAGCAAATTAACTTGCGACCTCACTTACGGGCTACAGTAACATGCTAAAGCTCAATTGAATCGGGGTCTTGCTGTATTAAAGTGGTTTCCTTTGGAAAAGCATTCTGATTGGAAGCCAGCCTATGAATGGATAATTAGACTCAACTTTAGCTCTGTCTAATTACTTTGTTCTTTTAAACTTTCATACCTGTCTTCCAGCCAGACTCTATTCTTCACCCGTGAGATCAAAAGGACAATTGGAGGCCAATACGCTTTAAAAGTAAATGTAATACTTAATTTTAATACTTAAAAAAAGCTTGTTTTTATTAGCAGATTGCAGTGGTTTGGGTAGTGTCAAGTTAAGACTTTAAGGGGTTGCATGTTCTTGCTTAAAGAAGGTGGTATGATTGTGATTGCTTCTGAAAGTAGATTCTGT
>CM050169.1:219280768-219350768 GCA_027410445.1 Discoglossus pictus | reverse complement strand
AAAAATAATTAAAAAAATAAATGAAAAACCTCACACACAGCTCAGAGGGGACAGCCAGGGAGCCTGTAAGTGAGGTTGCAAGCTAATTTGAGCCCTAATTGCCATCTTTTGAAAATTGAAAATCGGCTAAGCAAGGGAAAAAACGGTGTCCGAAAAAACTTAATTGCTTTCAAAACAATCAAAATGAGGCCGTAGCACGTAACTCTTAGCCAAACATTGCCAGGCATGCAGTACTTCGTCAGTACTTTGTGCAGTACTAAATAAAAACAATGTTGCTCATGAAAAACTCAAGACTTGCAAAATAAAACCAACGGCGCTCAGCGTAAGGCAAACAAGAATAAAAAAGGATAGATAAAGAGCCAGAGGCGTAAGAGAGGAGGGACAAGAGACACATGGGAAGGGAAATAAGGGGGGGGGGAGGAGTGAGAGGGGGGGAAGGGAGAGAGCGGGAAGGGAGAGGGGGAGGGAGAGAGGAGGAACAGACACAGGGGTCAAAGGCACTTATTGCGTACCTCACTTGCCACACGAAAACTGGCGGGTTGGCCGATGTCTGCCATTAGCGCTCATTGCGAGGCCCATAAAATAGAGGGAAAGAAAGGCTTGAAGACATGCAAGGCATGCAAGTGACGGGTTAGCCGAGGGGCTAACGATGAGCGCTGAAGGCGCTCAGCGCGAAGCACGTAAATTAAGAAACACAACTCCTTTACTATATATATATATATATATATATATATATACTGTATATATATATATATATATATACATATATATATATATATAATAAGTGCCCCTCATAGTAAAATATTCAAAGTACACTAAGACATCTTGAACCACCCAGAAAAAAATCATGTAAATTTCCAAAAATGTAATTAAGAAAAAAATTGCAAATAAAGCAATGTGTCTATCTTTTATAAGCTCCCAATGCGGAATCAGATCATTTGTTGTCATATCAATGAATGTGAATAAGCAATAATTGCCAATAAACAGTAACATTTCCACTTGGAATTCAAAGATACAGTGCATGTACATTTAAGTTAAGGATACATGTAAGGAATCTCCAAGATTGGTTCACTTATTATCAATCCATACCTGTCCAAGTATGTGCAGTGGAAAGGGATAGGTATCAAATGCTAAACAATAAAACAGCTCCCCTCCTAAACAGTTTACTCATACTACAAAATGGCTTCAACATTTCCATATGGTGTACCTTGAAGTGAAGGTGATGCACTATATGGAGCACATGTACTTCTGTTGGTAGAACACCCCTTAACTTACCTATTAAAAGGCTGGGTAGTAAAAGTCTCATTGTGATGCCCATGTTGTGCGGTTCTCTAGGTATTGGTATGTTTGACTGGTAAATTGTCTTTTGTAAGTGGATTGCATATGGAGAAATGCCCAGGAAGGAAAATGCTGTGTTGCAATAACAACCAATCATACAGTAAGAGGAAGCAAACTTAAATCGACTGCTTCAACTATTTCAATGGATCATTAAAATACTGAGCATGCATATCTTAACAAGAGATAGATAATCATATTTTGAAATACTTCAAATACTTTTCATTATGTTCTTTCATCATTAGTAGTCTATTAGTAGTACATTGGTAGTGATATTTTTATATATTTTTTAAAATAACTTGAATATGCTAAAAATAGTGGAAGTTTGGTTTATTCCATAGATGTAAAGCAATCTGATTGGACATACAAAGTAAATTAGGGCATGTACCTAAAGATGATTGATGCATTAATAAGAGTAAATCATTTAAAAGAGTATTATCAAAATGAGAAGGCTACAAATTACCGAAACATAGTATCCGTTTATATATTACACAATTTCATTTACAAGTATTGCTCAGAGCCACTGTCAGATAAAGGAATCTCCACCGCTTTTTAGATGCATTAATAAGATAGAGGGCCCCTGGAGTCAGTATGGGGGAAGGGGCAGTTGACCGGGCAAGTGTTGGGCGTGTAATATTGTGTCATATAAGGGGGAGGAGCTTACAGTGAGTCACCAGGCTGGAGTTTTTCCCGCTCTGGGCAGTTGTTCCAGGGTACTTCATGGTTAAGGTCTTCACCAGCATGGCACAACCCAGCATGGCAGACCTGGTGGCCCTGATCTTTGAACAGACAGCTCAGCATGGGGCTGCCTGGCTGCAACAACTCATGCAGTCCCTGAGTGGCACTACACAAGATGCGGCAGGGGGGAGCTCTGGCCACCCGGTGAGGCAATCCAGACCCCCAGCAAGACTCAGCCCTGAGGTCAGACACAGCAGGAGAAGCAACACAGTGGGGCCCAACCCTCCCAGAGAGACTGCCCCAGCGAGGGGCGAGAACAGGAGGAAGAGAGCTGACCATGAAGATGCGCTAGCCATATCTTTAGAGCCTGGAAGCATGGAGGAGTCGGGGCCCCAGCGCACGGAGGGAGCAGCTGCAGGAGCCAGTGGTCATAGGCAGCGAGGAACAGGCCTGGAGGAGCTCAGGCTGGAAGGAGGAGGTGCAGGAGGAACTCGGGAGGCAACACCAGAGATCCTGGAGGAGGAGGCTGGGAGTGCAGAGAGCGAAGCGGAGGAAGAAAGAAGAGGTGAATATAAAAAGGTAGATATCCAGGAGATAAAGGAACTGGCCCTTCAATATAGTTACAATGAATCCATAGAGCCAGAAGTAATTATTATTTTAAAATATAACCTTTATTCAATATTATAAAATTGTGCACTGTTTTCTACAGAGAAGAAGAGGTGAACAGGCACCGGGACTACAGATGAAGAGGAGCAGGCTGGAGTCGGCGAGCAGGCGGCAGCAGGAAGCGGAGCAGGATCTCGCGGAGGCAGGAAGCAGACCGGTACAGTAGAGGCAGAGCGCCGAGAAGATCCCTCCGCCGGGCCGTCAGGAAGGAGATCTACGACGGGAGCGGGTGAGTAGAAGCTGCTGGCGTTCAGCCAGGTACACAGGGGGGACGCTCAGGGAGGAAGGGGTCAGGAGCTGGACAGGAGGAGCAGAGGAAGGGGGAGCAGGCTGACAGGGGGGGTCCCATGGAAGAGGAAGGCAATAGGGAAGAGGAAGGCAATAGGGAAGAGGAGTGGAGGCGAACGGAGTGCAGGGGAATGAGCACCCGTGGACAGAGGCAGAAATTATGGAGGGGAATAGGCCAATGGGTCATGAGCAGCGGTCGTGGGGATGGCAGGAGCCAGGGCTGAACAGGAGGGCTGGCAAGGGGCCAAGGAGTGGCGTGGATGAGAGGCACATGTGGACGTGAGACGCAGGATGCAGAAAGGGGAGGCTGAAGGAAGACATAGGCAACCATGGTTGGGACATGGCGCAGGGACATGGCATGCCAGGAGCATGGGCATGGGGGCACCTGTGCTGGGAGGCGGCAGACATGGTTGTGGGACATGGGCCGCAGGACAGGACGGTGGAGACAGCGGTGGGATGAGCGGCAGTGCAGGGAGGGTGGCAGGCCCAAGGCAGAAGGGAGTGGACCTGTGGTGCTGGGAAGGGGTTGAGGCAGCCCTTACCTGCAGGGGCCTGGGGGTTGGGGTTTAGCTATGGGGGAGGGTAGGTAAGGGCAGTCACTAGGGGACAGCTGGGGATGGTACAGTATTTCTGGGGAGCTAAAGGGGGGGGTTGTTTCTATCCCGCCCTCTCCCGCGTTTCCTCCTTCCTCATCCACCCCCCCTCCTTTTATCTAATTGCCCTGTCTCCCCCCCCCCCCCCCCTCTCCACCTTTCTCTGTTATGGGTCTCAGCTAGCGAGTGGATTAGAGGGAGGGGGGGATAAGACAGTCAATTGGGGAGCTGACACGCTTGCATGGTTTTATACTGCAGGAAATGTCGGTCAAATGACGCCGTAAGGGAGACGGGTGACCATAGAGGAAGAAGTTCGGCCCACAGGGCACCAGAGGAGCGGATCTCTCTAATGATCAGGAGTGAGGATGGAAGGTTCAGACTTGGTTGTCACGACAGGAGAGAACATCAACTAGAAAGGAGCCGGACGGACAGGTCTTCTCAGAGAAGGTACAGTCCTACACACTACACCGGGAGGGAGGCACATTCTCCAGACAGATGTAGGCAGGAGCAAGGGCCACATAACAGGAGTAGCCCGCTGCCCTCCTATCTTGATGGTAGGAGCAGGTACAGTCCCAGGAGGAGGCAAATGTCTAGGTCTAGGTCACCTCCGCAGGATGGGCGTGCAGTTTGGCGGCATAGACAGAGGGCCTCCAGCAACAATCAATGTCCGTCATGAGAAAGAACAAGCATGCTTCCCCTCGGCGGTGGTATCACTGTCAAGTGTATTGGATGGTTTGCAAGGTTTTATTGCTAGCCTAGAGGGTCAGAGTAGGGACAAAGGGGTGAGCATGGCATGGGTGGGGCCATCTCCTATCCACCAGAGTTCTATGGTGATCAGCCCCCCAGCAGAACAGGGTCTTGGGTTACAGGGGAGTAGCACACAGGAAGAAGGGGTGGTAGATGTAGGAGTTTCGGATGCGGCTGCATCGCAACCCGCCATCCTTAAGGTGGCTGACACAGCCCTTATAAATCCTTGCTATGTTTAATTGGGCCTATCAGGGAACATGTTCCGCAAGATGTTAGGGTGAGGATATAGCGTCGAGAATTTATCAAATTATTTGCCTTGCTTCCACTCGACAATTTTATAGCTTTAAAGGTGGATGAGAAGAAGGAGGACAGCAAGAAGGAGGAGGATGAGCATAGGAAGAGGTATAGAAAAATCCCCAAAACTTTCAGTAACTGGCTACAGGCTTTTGTAATTTTCGCCAGCATCATTGGGGAAAGACACCCATATTATTGCTCTGCTCTATTCTGCTATCTGGATGAGATAGATGGGATCCATAGAACGTATGGTGGATTGGCATGGTGGCATTATGACGTCAAGTTTAGACAGAGATTTTCAGTATTGCCTAGTATGTAGTGGGATGACAGGTCACTCATGTAAATGGGGGGCGTCGTGTAAGTAACACCATGACTGCTTGGAATGTGCTTTGAAGCATTCTCTTTTTCGCTTCTTCAAGAAAATGAATCCCCCGAAGCCGTATGGAGCCGCTCAAAAAGGGGATGACACCAGTGCGGTTAGAAAGGATTCAACCTTGGTTAAGGGAGTACGGTAGGCTCCGTCCAGCGGTGGCTAAATTGCTATTATCAGGCTTTTCTGATGTTTTTTTTTATCCCGGCAGAAGTGGTACATCAGACTTGTCTCCCCCCCAATTTAAAATCGGTCAGGGAAAACACTGGATTGGTCCTAGAGGTGGGAAAAGGCCGAATGGCGGGTCCTTTTTGCGACCCGCCTTTGCCGGAATTGTGGGTGTCTCCATTAGGTTTGGTGCCAAAAGAAGGAGCCTGGCTGTTTTCCTTTAATCCATCATTTATCGTACCCTAAAGGTTAATCAGTAAATGACGGTATTGATAGCAATTTGGCGACGGTGTCGTACACACCGTTTTCAAGGGCGGTTGAGCTGGTAAGAATGGCAGGTCAAGGGGTCAAATCTGCTTTCCGATTACTGCCAGTGAACCCAGCATCGCAATTTCTGTTATGCTGCCATGTTGAGGGGCAGTATTTTGTTGATCTTTGCCTTCCAATGGGCTGTTCGATTTCGTGTTCGTATTTCGAGAAGTTTAGTTAATTTATTCATTGGGTTAGGGTCAAGCAGTCCGGGGTAGGGTTGTGGGTGCACTACCTGGACGATTTTCTGTTCATCGGTCCAAGGGACTCTTCGGATTGTGCAGTATTGCTACGGACGTTTGGGGAAGTTGCAGCAGATTTTGGGATTCCCTTGGCGGCAGAGAAGACGATGGGCCCCATGTAGTTGTGGAGTTTCCTGGGTATACAGATTGACACAAGAAGCATGATGTGCAGCCTTCCTTTGGACAAGGTGGCGGATATGTTGGAATGGGTAAAGCACATTTGGGCCATGACGAAGGTGACGCTGAAGGAGATGCAGTCTCTACTTGGAAAATTGAATTTCACGTGCCGAATAATCCCGATGGGGAGGATTTTCTCGAGGCGCCTGTCACTTGCCACGGCAGGAGTAAGATGCGCACACCATCACATTAGAGTGACGACAGAGCATAGGGAGGACCTTAAGTTATGGGAAATGTTCCTATTGCATTTTAATGGACAGTCTGTGATTATGTGTGATCCAGTTCAGAATGCGGAATTAGATATTTTTACTGATTCTGAGGGTTCAAGAGGTTTCGGTGCTTATCTTGGGGCTGGCAGGCGGACTGGGGTGACGACATCTTAAAACAATTGGTGTTTCTGGAATTATTTCCCATAGTAGTGCCGCTGTTCCTGTGGGGAGATAGTTTTTAGAATCAACACATAGTGTTTCATTGTGACAATCTGGGCGTGGTGAGAGCCATTAATTCAATTTCTGCAACATCTATGCCGGTGGTACGTCTCCTTAGGAGATTGGTTTTAAGATTAATCCTAAATATATTTTTCAGGGCTGTGCACATCCCTGGAGAATATAATGTGATTGCTGGCGCTCTCTCTCATTTTCTGTGGGTGAGATTTCGGGAGGCAGCACCGGCAACGGAGGAACTCCGATACCGCTGGATTTGTGGAAGCTAGCGTACCAGGTATAACTGCACTGGTGCGCAATTCATTGGCTAAAGGGACTTGGATTGCTTATAACTAAATTTGGGCGGAATGGGTGCAATTTAGTTCGGACAAGAGACATCAAGAGTTGCAATGTAGCACAGTACAGGTTTTACTGCTATTTATTATGGAAAGACATGCTCAGGGTATCTCTTTTACTGCCCTGTTAAAAGTGTTATCCGCTTAGGCTTTCTATTTTAAACTTCAGGGATGATGTTACCAAAAATGTAGTTGTCAAACAGGCAGTTAAGGGGGATTCAGTAAGAATTTGAGGGATAAGAGGAGGTCAGTTTCATTTGAGTTATTATTTAAGGTGGTTCTTTCATTAGAAGGTATTTGTGTGTCTCAGTATGAATACAAGTTATTTAAGGTTGCTTTTGTTTTAGCATTCTTTGGGGGTTTTCGTATTTCCGAGTTAGTGGAGCCATCTAGAGTAGTGGTTGGGGGTTTGCTATGGAAGGATGTTGTGGTGGAAGAGTCAGTCATCTCTATCCTTATTAGGAAGTCAAAAACTGACCAGGGGTAAGAAGATTTATATATATTCGGTTCTGGGCAGTGGATGCTGCCCTGTTGTATCGCTGAAATAATTTTTGGGAGTATGTCCTGTGGGGGCTGGTTCATTTTTAGTTCACAGGACGGCACTAGTTTATCCAACTTTCAGTTTTCATCTGTGTTTAAGTCCTGCATTTCAGCATTACAGCTTGATCCTGGTCAGTTTGGTACCCACTCGTTTAGGATTGGGGCAGCCACAGAGGCGGCTAGGTTATGTTTGGGGGTTGATACTGTTAAGAAGATTGGTAGGTGGGAATCTAGGAGTTTTTGGGCTTATAAACGCCACAGCTTACTGGTCTGATATGTTTGTTTCTTTTAGGTTCGCCCATACTCCTTCGGATCTTTGGCCACTCCTTCATTTATTGGGCTAGAGGAACGGCGGGTGTTAAGGCAGTTGGAACTCAGCTGGGTTTTCCCCCGGAGGTGTTGGGGTGGCACCAAATGGTCGGTAAGGTGGTGGCTTAAGCTAGAATGTTTGGTTCTCCGGGGGGTTTGTTAATTCATCTTGAAGGTAATGATTTGGGGTCGGTCCCACTAAAGGAGCTAGTTAGGAGCATTAAGAGTGACATTCACCATTTGCTAGTATTGTTTCCTGGTGTGGTGATCATTTGGTCTGGAATTACGCCTTGCTTAAGACGGAGGTTGGCGGTGGATCCAGCAAAATTGGAAAAAGCTTGGATGCGGTTAAATAAGATTGTGGGCTCATTTGTTAGACGTATGGGCGGAGTTATTATTAGGCATCGGGATTTGGAGTTGGCATGTGCACCGTCGTACTACTTGCAGAATGGGGTTCATCTTAATTAGGTGGGCCTCAGGGTACTTAATTACGCATTAAGAGAGGGGATTCAGCAGGCCTTGCCTTTATTGTTGGGCGGTGCTAGCTGTATGGGGCTAGCTGGTGGTGGGGGTGATTGCTCTCGTTAAGGGGAAGCAGATTATGGTGGTGGTATAAAACTCAAATGGTGGGAGGTCTCTTGGTCAGGGTGTGCTGGGAGACCTCCGGTGGTGGGCTCCCCTTGATGTTCGTGAGCAATCACCTCTGGTTTGTTTTTGGTTAATTGTTAATTTAAATAAAGGCTGTGGCCAGTTTTATTCCCATATCATTGTCTGTGCTTTATTTATGGGCTATTGGTGGGTGGTATTAGAGTTTACGTATGAATCACGTATGCAGAGGTCAACAGGGCCCCTGGAGTCAGTATAAGGGAAGGGGCATTTGACCGGGCAAGTGTTGGGAGTGTAAGATTGTGTTATATAAGGAGGAGCTTACAGTTAGTCACCAGGCTGGAGTTTTTCCCGCTCTGGGCAGTTGTTCCAGGGTACCGCATGGTGTAGGTCCCACCCGCCCTCCCTATTTTTTGGTTTGAGGGGTATTGTCACAGTCATTAGGCAGGGTGATTGCTCTCATTAAGGGGGAGCAGATTATGGTGCTGGTATACAACTCAAGTGGTGGGAGGTCTCTTGGTCATGGTGGTCTGTGCTTATATAGAGCCCTATTCAATTGGCCAACTCGCATTTGAATGAGGCCCTATGTCACCATAGATTCTTTTTTACTTTTTTTATGTAGAACTAGCTACTTGCCCGTCAAAAAAATGATGGGGATAAAATTGTAAGCCTGGCAATGCTGTTTGCCACACAATGTGAGGCTATGGCCCCTCTGAGCACCTTCGGCGCTCATTGCAAGCCTCTCCCCCGTATACTTTACAGGCCCGCAATGAGCGGCTTATTTCATATGTTGTCTTTGTAAAGCATTGTGAGCACTGATGGTACAAATAAAAATATATATACAGGTATGGATCAAACCGAGCTAGTAAATTCACCCTGCCATAAATAGCACATTTACTTGCTAGCAGTAATGCTTCAATATTATAGAGGTGATACAGCTCCTGCAATATCCAACATATGTACAAAACAGTATCTGCACAGACTAAACACAATAAAACTTTTATGTTCCTATCAACAGCTTACAGCTGAAATGTATAATGTATTTACAGGGAGTGCAGAATTATTAGGCAAGTTGTATTTTTGAGGATCAATTTTATTATTGAACAACAACCATGTTCTCAATGAACCCAAAAAACTCATTAATATCAAAGCTGAATATTTTTGGAAGTAGTTTTTAGTTTGTTTTTAGTTTTAGCTATTTTAGGGGGATATCTGTGTGTGCAGGTGACTATTACTGCGCATAATTATTAGGCAACTTAACAAAAAACAAATATATACCCATTTCAATTATTTATTTTTACCAGTGAAACCAATATAACATCTCAACATTCACAAATATACATTTCTGACATTCAAAAACAAAACAAAAACAAATCAGTGACCTATATAGCCACCTTTCTTTGCAAGGACACTCAAAAGCCTGCCATCCATGGATTCTGTCAGTGTTTTGATCTGTTCACCATCAACATTGCGTGCAGCAGCAACCACAGCCTCCCAGACACTGTTCAGAGAGGTGTACTGTTTTCCCTCCTTGTAAATCTCACATTTGATGATGGACCACAGGTTCTCAATGGGGTTCAGATCAGGTGAACAAGGAGGCCATGTCATTAGATTTTCTTCTTTTATACCCTTTCTTGCCAGCCACGCTGTGGAGGACTTGGACGCGTGTGATGGAGCATTGTCCTGCATGAAAATCATGTTTTTCTTGAAGGATGCAGACTTGTTCCTGTACCACTGCTTGAAGAAGGTGTCTTCCAGGAACTGGCAGTAGGACTGGGAGTGGAGCTTGACTCCATCCTCAACCCGAAAAGGCCCCACAAGCTCATCTTTGATGATACCAGACCAAACCAGTACTCCACCTCCACCTTGCTGGCGTCTGAGATATTTCTTGGCCCAGTCTTGACGTTTCAGCTTGTGTGTCTTGTTCAGTGGTGGTCGTCTTTCAGCCTTTCTTACCTTGGCCATGTCTCTGAGTATTGCACACCTTGTGCTTTTGGGCACTCCAGTGATGTTGCAGCTCTGAAATATGGCCAAACTGGTGGCAAGTGGCATCGTGGCAGCTGCACGCTTGACTTTTCTCAGTTCATGGGCAGTTATTTTGCGCCTTGGTTTTTCCACACGCTTCTTGCGACCCTGTTGACTATTTTGAATGAAACGCTTGATTGTTCGATGATCACGCTTCAGAAGCTTTGCAATTTTAAGAGTGCTGCATCCCTCTGCAAGATATCTCACTATTTTTGACTTTTCTGAGCCTGTCAAGTCCTTCTTTTGACCCATTTTGCCAAAGGAAAGGAAGTTGCCTAATAATTATGCACACCTAATATAGGGTGTTGATGTCATTAGACCACACCCCTTCTCATTACAGAGATGCACATCACCTAATATGCTTAATTGGTAGTAGGCTTTTGAGCCTATACAGCTTGGAGTAAGACAACATGCATAAAGAGGATGATGTGGTCAAAATACTAATTTGCCTAATAATTCTGCACTCCCTGTATATGAACACACAAAATCACAATAAGTACCGTATTGGTCCGAATATAAGCCGCACCTTTTTTCCGATTTTAAGGGTGCGGCTTATATTCGCGACCGCCAAAAAATCATTGCCGATTTGCGAACATGGCTTGTAACGCGTGCGACTTCTATTCGTGAATGTAAAATTACTGCCGATTTGAGCCATTGCGAGTTAAGGGTGCCGATTTTCGTACTTTAGACTGCGGTATTGAATAGCGATTTACGGTTTTAGTGATTCTAACATCCTGTAAAGCCTGTAATCTGCAAAAAAAGCCTGTTTCTTGCAATGGCGGATCACTTTGAGAGTTTTTTTCTCTCCAATTTTACGGGTGCGGCATATATTTGAGTACTATCTTTTTTCTATTTTTTCACCTTGAACTTTACTGGTTCGGCTTATACGCGGACCAATACGGTATATAATATCATCTCACAGAAGTGCTACACTAATGTATTGATGCTAGAAAGGTGTCACATGATGAAAATTGAAATTCCAGAAAATGACCTGCCCTTGGACACAACTATTGTGAGTTGAATTCAGACAGACATATGTAAATGGAAACTATAGGCCATATTCTATTAACTGCTCGCAAATGCCTCAAACCCATACGTTTTGGCTGCAGTTTTTTTTTTTACATAAATGTTTAGATGTATTCTATTGACTCCAGCTCTCAAATTCCGACTGCAAGGCTGAACTTGTAAACTCTGCCATTTTAAGGGGACGAGATCATATGATCTGACAATATTTAAGCAAGCCCGTAATTTATTTCTTAGACACAGCCAATAGTAAATGAATCCATTATCATGATGACAGTAAAACATGAAAATTACATGTAACCTGCAATCGGAGGCTAAGAATTAATTAGTGCAAATCACATATATAGTTGTGAGCAATACGTGTTGTTGCTAACGCTTGCGGGCCCGCATAGAGAGCCCGCTGCAACTGCGGCCCTCGCGAAGCAAGTGCCTCAGTTGCTGGCAAGGAGCGCCAAAGGCGCTCCTTGCGCTGGTGGTGATGAGCACCATAGGCACCCATCCCTATGACCCTGCACGACATAGACAGTGAGCGCCAAAGACACTCCCTGCGCTGGTGGTGATGAGTGCCATAGAAAGAAAGACAAGGGAGGGAGAGAAGGGGCAAAGAGAGAGACCGGAGAGGGGGAGAGGGGGCAAAGGGAGACAGGCGAGGGAGAGGGTGGGAAGAGACACAGAGGAGGGAGAGGGGGGAAATGAGACAGGGGAGGGAGAGAGGAGGGAATGAGAGACAGGGGAGGGAGAGAGGGGCAAAGAGAGACTGGGGAGGGAGAGTGGGGAAATGAGAGATGGGAGGGAGAGAGGGGGCAAAGAGAGACTGGGGAGGGAGAAAGGGGGGATGAGAAACAGGGGAGGGAGAGAGGGGGCAAAAAGAAACAGATGAGGAAGAGAGGGGGCAAAGAGAGACAGGAGAGGGAGATAGAGGGCAAAGAAAGACAGGAGAGGGAGAGAGGGGGCAAAGAAAGACAGGGGAGGGAGAGAGGGGTAAAGAGAGACTGGGGAGAGAGAGAGGGGGCAAAGGGAAACAGGGGATGGAGAGAGCGGGCAAAGAGAAACAGGGGAGGGAGAGAAGGGAAAAGACACAGAGGAAGGAGAGGGGGGAAATAGAGACAAGGGAGGGAGAGAGGAGGGAATGAGAGACCGGGGAGGGAGAGAGGGTCAAAGAGAGACTGGGGAGGGAGAGAGGGGGAATGAGAGATGGGAGGGAGAAAGGGGGCAAAGAGAGACTGGGGAGGGAGAGAGGGGGAATAAGAGACAGGAGAGGGAGAGAGGGGGCAAAGAGAGAGACAGGAGAGGGAGAGAGGAGGCAAAGTGAGTCAGAGGAGGGAGAGAGGGGGGAAGAGACACAGAGTAGGGGAAGGGGGAAATAGAGACAGGGGAGGGAGAGAGGAGGGAATGAGAGACAGTAGAGGGAGAGAGGGGCAAAGAGAGACTGGGGAGGGAGAGAGCGGGCAAAGAGAGACTGGGTAGGGTGAGAGGGGGGAAGAGACACAGAGGAGGGAGAGGGGGGAAATGGAGACAGGGGAGGGATCGGGGAGGGAATGAGAGACCGGGGAGGGAGAGAGGGGCAAAGAGAGACTTGGGAGGGAGAGTGGGGGAATGAGAGATGGGAGGGAGAGAGGGGGCAAAGAGAGACTGGGGAGGGAGAAAGGGGGAATGAGAAACAGGGGAGGGAGAGAGGGTGCAAAAAGAAACAGATGAGGAAGAGAGGGGGCAAAGAGAGATAGGAGAGGGAGAGAGTGGGCATAGAAAGACAGGGGAGGGAGAGAGGGGCAAAGAGAGACTGGGGAGAGAGAGGGGGCAAAGAGAAACAGGTGATGGAGAGCGGGCAAAGAGAGAAAGGGGAGGGAGAGAGTAGGGATTGAGAGACCGGGGAGGGAAAGAGGGGGCAAGAGAGACTGAGGAGGGAGAGCGGGGAAATGAGAGATGGGAGGGATAAAGGGGCAAGGAGAGACAGGGGAGGGAGAGAGGGGCAAAGAGAGAGACAGGAGGAGAGGGAGAGAGTGGGCATAGAAAGACAGGGGAGGGAGAGAGGGGCAAAGAGAGACTGGGGAGAGAGAGGGGGCAAAGAGAAACAGGGGATGGAGAGTGGGCAAAGAGAGACAGGGGAGGGAGAGAGGGGGAAGAGACACAGAGGAGGGAGAGGGGGAAATAGAGACAGGGGAGGGAGAGAGTAGGGAATGAGAGACCGGGGAGGGAGAGAGGGGGCAAGAGACACTGGTGAGGGAGGGGGAATGAGAGATGGGAGGGGTAAAGGGGGCAAGGAGAGACAGGGGAGAGAGAGGGGGCAAAGAGAAACAGGGGATGGAGAGCGGGCAAAGAGAGACAGGGGAGGGAGAGAGGGGGAAGAGACACAGAGGAGGGAGAGGGGGAAATAGAGACAAGGGAGGGAGAGAGGAGGGAATGAGAGACCGGGGAGGGAGAGAGGGTCAAAGAGAGACTGGGGAGGGAGAGAGGGGGAATGAAAGATGGGAGGGAGAAAGGGGGCAAAGAGAGACTGGGGAGGGAGAGAGGGGGAATAAGAGACAGGAGAGGGAGAGAGGGGGCAAAGAGAGAGACAGGAGAGGGAGAGAGGAGGCAAAGTGAGTCAGAGGAGGGAGAGAGGGGGGAAGAGACACAGAGTAGGGGAAGGGGGAAATAGAGACAGGGGAGGGAGAGAGGAGGGAATGAGAGACAGTAGAGGGAGAGAGGGGCAAAGAGAGACTGGGGAGGGAGAGAGAGGGCAAAGAGAGACTGGGTAGGGAGAGAGGGGGGAAGAGACACAGAGGAGGGAGAGGGGGGAAATGGAGACAGGGGAGGGATCGGGGAGGGAATGAGAGACCGGGGAGGGAGAGAGGGGCAAAGAGAGACTTGGGAGGGAGAGTGGGGGAATGAGAGATGGGAGGAAGAGAGGGGGCAAAGAGAGACTGGGGAGGGAGAAAGGGGGAATGAGAAACAGGGGAGGGAGAGAGGGTGCAAAAAGAAACAGATGAGGAAGAGAGGGGGCAAAGAGAGATAGGAGAGGGAGAGAGGGGGCATAGAAAGACAGGGGAGGGAGAGAGGGGCAAAGAGAGACTGGGGAGAGAGAGGGGGCAAAGAGAAACAGGTGATGGAGAGCGGACAAAGAGAGACAGGGGAGGGAGAGAGTAGGGATTGAGAGACCGGGGAGGGAAAGAGGGGGCAAGAGAGACTGGGGAGGGAGAGAGGGGAAATGAGAGATGGGAGGGATAAAGGAGCAAGGAGAGACAGGGGAGGGAGAGAGGGGCAAAGAGAGAGACAGGAGGAGAGGGAGAGAGTGGGCATAGAAAGACAGGGGATGGAGAGAGGGGCAAAGAGAGACTGGGGAGAGAGAGGGGGCAAAGAGAAACAGGGGATGGAGAGCGGGCAAAGAGAGACAGGGGAGGGAGAGAGGGGGAAGAGACACAGAGGAGGGAGAGGGGGAAATAGAGACAGGGGAGGGAGAGAGTGGGGAATGAGAGACCGGGGAGGGAGAGAGGGAGCAAGAGACACTGGGGAGAGAGAGAGGGGGAATGAGAGATGGGAGGGATAAAGGGGCAAGGAGAGACAGGGGAGGGAGAGAGGGGCAAAGAGAGAGACAGGAGAGGGAGAGAGGGGGCAAAGTGAGACAGGGGAGGGAGAGAGTGAGAGAGACACAGAGGAGGGGAACTGGGAAATAGAGACAGGGGAGGGAGAGAGGAGGGAATGAGAGACAAGGGAGTGAGAGAGGGACAAAGAGAAACTGGGGAGGGAGAGAGGGGGAATGAGAGATAGGGGAGATAGAGAGGGGGCAAAGAGAGACAGGGGAGGGAGAAAGGGGGAATGAGAAACAGGGGAGGGAGAGAGGGGGCAAAGAAAGACAGGGGAGGGTGAGAGGGAATAAGAGAGACTGGGGAGGGAGAGAGGGGACAAAGAGACACTGGGTAGGGAGAGAGGGGGCAAAGTGAAACAGGGGAGGGAGAGAGGGGGAAGAGACACAGAGGGGGGGAAGGGGGAAAAAGAGACAGGGGACGGAGAAAGGAGTGAATGAGAGACAGAGGGGGGAGAGAGAGGCAATGAGAGACTGGGGAGGGAGAGAGGGGGCAAAGAGAGACTGAGGAGGGAGAGAGGGGGCAAAGAGAGACTGAGGAGGGAGAGAGGGGTAAAAGAGAAAGACAGGAGAGGGAGAGAGGGGGCAAGAGAGACTGGGGAGGGAGAGAGGGGGAATGAGATATGGGAGGGATAAAGGGGCAAGAAGAGACTGGGGAGGGAGAGAGGGGGGAAAGAGAGAGACAGGAGAGGGAGAGAGGGGGCAAAGTGAGACAAGGGAGGGAAAGTGAGGAAGAGACACAGAAGAGGGGAACTGGGAAATAGAGACAGGGCAGGGAGAGAGGAGGGAATGAGAGACAAGGGAGGGAGAGAGGGGCAATCAGAGACTGGGGAGGGAGAGAGGGGGCAAAGAGAAACAGGGAAGGGAGAGAATGGACAAAGAGAGACAGGGGAGGGAGAGAGGGGGGAAGAGAGACTGGGGAGGGAGAGAGGGGGAATGAGAGATGGGAGGGAGAAAGGAGGGAAAGAGAGACTTGGGAGGGAGAGAGGGGGGAAGAGACACAGAGGAGGGAGAGGGGAGAAATAGAGACAGGGGAGGGATTGAGGAGGGAATGAGAGACCGGGGAGGGAGAGAGGGGCAAAGAGAAACTGGGGAGGCAGAGAGGGGGAATGAGAGACAGGGGAGGTAGAGAGGGGACAAAGAGAGACAGGGGAGGGAGAAAGGAGGAATGAGAAACATGGGAGGGAGAGAGGGGGCAAATAAAGACAGGGGAGGGGGAGAGGGGGCAAAGAGAGACTGGGGAGGTAGAAAGGGGGAATGAGAAACAGGGGAGGGAGAGAGGGGGCAAAAAGAAACAGATGAGGAAGAGAGGGGGCAAAGAGAGATAGGAGAGGGAGAGAGTGGGCATAGAAAGACAGGGGAGGGAGAGAGGGGCAAAGAGAGACTGGGGAGAGAGAGGGGGCAAAGAGAAACAGGTGATGGAGAGTGGGCAAAGAGAGACAGGGGAGGGAGAGAGTAGGGATTGAGAGACCGGGGAGGGAAAGAGGGGGCAAGAGAGACTGGGGAGGGAGAGCGGGGAAATGAGAGATGGGAGGGATAAAGGGGCAAGGAGAGACAGGGGAGGGAGAGAGGGGCAAAGAGAGAGACAGGAGGAGAGGGAGAGAGTGGGCATGGAAAGACAGGGGAGGGAGAGAGGGGCAAAGAGAGACTGGGGAGAGAGAGGGGACAAAGAGAAACAGGGGATGGAGAGTGGGCAAAGAGAGACAGGGGAGGGAGAGAGGGGGAAGAGACACAGAGGAGGGAGAGGGGGAAATAGAGACAGGGGAGGGAGAGAGTAGGGAATGAGAGACCGGGGAGGGAGAGAGGGGGCAAGAGACACTGGGGAGGGAGGGGGAATGAGAGATGGGAGGGATAAAGGGGCAAGGAGAGACAGGGGAGAGAGAGGGGGCAAAGAGAAACAGGGGATGGAGAGCAGGCAAAGAGAGACAGGGGAGGGAGAGAGGGGGAAGAGACACAGAGGAGGGAGAGGGGGAAATAGAGACAAGGGAGGGAGAGAGGAGGGAATGAGAGACCGGGGAGGGAGAGAGGGTCAAAGAGAGACTGGGGAGGGAGAGAGGGGGAATGAGAGATGGGAGGGAGAAAGGGGGCAAAGAGAGACTGGGGAGGGAGAGAGGGGGAATAAGAGACAGGAGAGGGAGAGAGGGGGCAAAGAGAGAGACAGGAGAGGGAGAGAGGAGGCAAAGTGAGTCAGAGGAGGGAGAGAGGGGGGAAGAGACACAGAGTAGGGGAAGGGGGAAATAGAGACAGGGGAGGGAGAGAGGAGGGAATGAGAGACAGTAGAGGGGCAAAGAGAGACTGGGGAGGGAGAGAGCGGGCAAAGAGAGACTGGGTAGGGTGAGAGGGGGGAAGAGACACAGAGGAGGGAGAGGGGGGAAATGGAGACAGGGGAGGGATCGGGGAGGGAATGAGAGACCGGGGAG
Organism: Discoglossus pictus; assembly: GCA_027410445.1. Taxonomy (NCBI): domain Eukaryota; kingdom Metazoa; phylum Chordata; class Amphibia; order Anura; family Alytidae; genus Discoglossus; species Discoglossus pictus. The sequence continues at coordinate 219,333,638 of CM050169.1, read as the reverse complement.
GGAGAGAGGGGCAAAGAGAGATAGGAGAGGGAGAGAGTGGGCATAGAAAGACAGGGGAGGGAGAGAGGGGCAAAGAGAGACTGGGGAGAGAGAGGGGGCAAAGAGAAACAGGTGATGGAGAGTGGGCAAAGAGAGACAGGGGAGGGAGAGAGTAGGGATTGAGAGACCGGGGAGGGAAAGAGGGGGCAAGAGAGACTGGGGAGGGAGAGCGGGGAAATGAGAGATGGGAGGGATAAAGGGGCAAGGAGAGACAGGGGAGGGAGAGAGGGGCAAAGAGAGAGACAGGAGGAGAGGGAGAGAGTGGGCATGGAAAGACAGGGGAGGGAGAGAGGGGCAAAGAGAGACTGGGGAGAGAGAGGGGACAAAGAGAAACAGGGGATGGAGAGTGGGCAAAGAGAGACAGGGGAGGGAGAGAGGGGGAAGAGACACAGAGGAGGGAGAGGGGGAAATAGAGACAGGGGAGGGAGAGAGTAGGGAATGAGAGACCGGGGAGGGAGAGAGGGGGCAAGAGACACTGGGGAGGGAGGGGGAATGAGAGATGGGAGGGATAAAGGGGCAAGGAGAGACAGGGGAGAGAGAGGGGGCAAAGAGAAACAGGGGATGGAGAGCAGGCAAAGAGAGACAGGGGAGGGAGAGAGGGGGAAGAGACACAGAGGAGGGAGAGGGGGAAATAGAGACAAGGGAGGGAGAGAGGAGGGAATGAGAGACCGGGGAGGGAGAGAGGGTCAAAGAGAGACTGGGGAGGGAGAGAGGGGGAATGAGAGATGGGAGGGAGAAAGGGGGCAAAGAGAGACTGGGGAGGGAGAGAGGGGGAATAAGAGACAGGAGAGGGAGAGAGGGGGCAAAGAGAGAGACAGGAGAGGGAGAGAGGAGGCAAAGTGAGTCAGAGGAGGGAGAGAGGGGGGAAGAGACACAGAGTAGGGGAAGGGGGAAATAGAGACAGGGGAGGGAGAGAGGAGGGAATGAGAGACAGTAGAGGGAGAGAGGGGCAAAGAGAGACTGGGGAGGGAGAGAGCGGGCAAAGAGAGACTGGGTAGGGTGAGAGGGGGGAAGAGACACAGAGGAGGGAGAGGGGGGAAATGGAGACAGGGGAGGGATCGGGGAGGGAATGAGAGACCGGGGAGGGAGAGAGGGGCAAAGAGAGACTTGGGAGGGAGAGTGGGGGAATGAGAGATGGGAGGGAGAGAGGGGGCAAAGAGAGACTGGGGAGGGAGAAAGGGGGAATGAGAAACAGGGGAGGGAGAGAGGGTGCAAAAAGAAACAGATGAGGAAGAGAGGGGGCAAAGAGAGATAGGAGAGGGAGAGAGTGGGCATAGAAAGACAGGGGAGGGAGAGAGGGGCAAAGAGAGACTGGGGAGAGAGAGGGGGCAAAGAGAAACAGGTGATGGAGAGCGGGCAAAGAGAGACAGGGGAGGGAGAGAGTAGGGATTGAGAGACCGGGGAGGGAAATAGGGGGCAAGAGAGACTGGGGAGGGAGAGAGGGGAAATGAGAGATGGGAGGGATAAAGGGGCAAGGAGAGACAGGGGAGGGAGAGAGGGGCAAAGAGAGAGACAGGAGGAGAGGGAGAGAGTGGGCATAGAAAGACAGGGGAGGGAGAGAGGGGCAAAGAGAGACTAGGGAGAGAGAGGGGGCAAAGAGAAACAGGGGATGGAGAGCGGGCAAAGAGAGACAAGGGAGGGAGAGAGGGGGAAGAGACACAGAGGAGGGAGAGGGGGAAATAGAGACAGGGGAGGGAGAGAGTGGGGAATGAGAGACCGGGGAGGGAGAGAGGGGACAAGAGACACTGGGGAGAGAGAGAGGGGGAATGAGATATGGGATGGGATAAAGGGGCAAGGAGAGACAGGGGAGGGAGAGAGGGGCAAAGAGAGAGACAGGAGAGGGAGAGAGGGGGCAAAGTGAGACAGGGGAGGGAGAGAGTGAGAGAGACACAGAGGAGGGGAACTGGGAAATAGAGACAGGGGAGGGAGAGAGGAGGGAATGAGAGACAAGGGAGTGAGAGAGGGACAAAGAGAAACTGGGGAGGGAGAGAGGGGGAATGAGAGATAGGGGAGATAGAGAGGGGGCAAAGAGAGACAGGGGAGGGAGAAAGGGGGAATGAGAAACAGGGGAGGGAGAGAGAGGGCAAAGAAAGACAGGGGAGGGGGAGAGGGAATAAGAGAGACTGGGGAGGGAGAGAGGGGACAAAGAGAGACTGGGTAGGGAGAGAGGGGGCAAAGTGAAACAGGGGAGGGAGAGAGGGGGAAGAGACACAGAGGAGGGGAAGGGGGAAAAAGAGACAGGGGACAGAGAAAGGAGTGAATGAGAGACAGAGGGGGGAGAGAGAGGCAATGAGAGACTGGGGAGGGAGAGAGGGGGCAAAGAGAGACTGAGGAGGGAGATAGGGGTAAAAGAGAAAGACAGTAAAGGGAGAGAGGGGGCAAGAGAGACTGGGGAGGGAGAGAGGGGGAATGAGATATGGGAGGGATAAAGGGGCAAGAAGAGACTGGGGAGGGAGAGAGGGGGAATGAGAGACAGGGGAGGGAGAGAGGGGGGAAAGAGAGAGACAGGAGAGGGAGAGTGAGGAAGAGACACAGAGGAGGGGAACTGGGAAATAGAGACATGGCAGGGAGAGAGGAGGGAATGAGAGACAAGGGAGGGAGAGAGGGGCAATCAGAGACTGGGGAGGGAGAGAGGGGGCAAAGAGAAACAGGGAAGGGAGAGAATGGACAAAGAGAGACAGGGGAGGGAGAGAGGGGGGAAGAGACACAGAGGAGGGAGAGGGGGGAAATAGAGACAGGGGAGGGAGAGAGGAGGGAATGAGAGACCAGGGAGAGAGAGAGGGGCAAAGAGAGACTGGGGAGGGAGAGAGGGGGAATGAGAGATGGGAGGGAGAAAGGAGGCAAAGAGAGACTTGGGAGGGAGAGAGGGGGGGAAGAGACACAGAGGAGGGAGAGGGGAGAAATAGAGACAGGGGAGGGATTTAGGAGGGAATGAGAGACCGGGGAGGGAGAGAGGGGCAAAGAGAAACTGGGGAGGCAGAGAGGGGGAATGAGAGACAGGGGAGGTAGAGAGGGGACAAAGAGAGACAGGGGAGGGAGAAAGGAGGAATGAGAAACATGGGAGGGAGAGAGGGGGCAAATAAAGACAGGGGAGGGGGAGAGGGGATAAGAGAGACTGGGGAGGGAGAGAGGGGACAAAGAAAGACTGGGTAGGGGGAGAGGGGTCAAAGTGAAACAGGGGATGGATAGCGGGCAAAGAGAGACAGGGGAGGGAGAGGGAGGGAGAGAGGGGGAAGAGACACAGAGGAGGGAGAGGGGGAAATAGAGACAGGGGAGGGAGAGAGTGGGGAATGAGAGACCGGGAAGGGAGAGAGGGGGCAAGAGACACTGGGGAGGGAGAGAGGGGGAATGAGAGATGGGAGGGATAAAGGGGCAAGGAGAGACAGGGGAGGGAGAGAGGGGCAAAGAGAGAGACAGGAGAGGGAGAGAGGGGGCAAAGTGAGACAGGGGAGGGAGAGAGTGATAGAGACACAGAGGAGGGGAACTGGGAAATAGAGACAGGGGAGGGAGAGAGGAGGGAATGAGAGACAAGGGAGTGAGAGAGGGGCAAAGAGAAACTGGGGAGGGAGAGAGGGGGAATGAGAGATAGGAGGGTTAAAGGGGCAAGGAGAGACAGGGGAGGGAGAGAGGGGCAAAGAGAGAGACAGGAGAGGGAGAGAGGGGGCAAAGTGAGACAGGGGAGGGAGAGAGTGATAGAGACACAGAGGAGGGGAACTGGGAAATAGAGACATGGCAGGGAGAGAGGAGGGAATGAGAGACAAGGGAGGGAGAGAGGGGCAATCAGAGACTGGGGAGGGAGAGAGGGGGCAAAGAGAAACAGGGAAGGGAGAGAATGGACAAAGAGAGACAGGGGAGGGAGAGAGGGGGGAAGAGACACAGAGGAGGGAGAGGGGGGAAATAGAGACAGGGGAGGGAGAGAGGAGGGAATGAGAGACCAGGGAGAGAGAGAGGGGCAAAGAGAGACTGGGGAGGGAGAGAGGGGGAATGAGAGATGGGAGGGAGAAAGGAGGCAAAGAGAGACTTGGGAGGGAGAGAGGGGGGAAGAGACACAGAGGAGGGAGAGGGGAGAAATAGAGACAGGGGAGGGATTTAGGAGGGAATGAGAGACCGGGGAGGGAGAGAGGGGCAAAGAGAAACTGGGGAGGCAGAGAGGGGGAATGAGAGACAGGGGAGGTAGAGAGGGGACAAAGAGAGACAGGGGAGGGAGAAAGGAGGAATGAGAAACATGGGAGGGAGAGAGGGGGCAAATAAAGACAGGGGAGGGGGAGAGGGGATAAGAGAGACTGGGGAGGGAGAGAGGGGACAAAGAAAGACTGGGTAGGGGGAGAGGGGTCAAAGTGAAACAGGGGATGGAGAGCGGGCAAAGAGAGACAGGGGAGGGAGAGGGAGGGAGAGAGGGGGAAGAGACACAGAGGAGGGAGAGGGGGAAATAGAGACAGGGGAGGGAGAGAGTGGGGAATGAGAGACCGGGAAGGGAGAGAGGGGGCAAGAGACACTGGGGAGGGAGAGAGGGGGAATGAGAGATGGGAGGGATAAAGGGGCAAGGAGAGACAGGGGAGGGAGAGAGGGGCAAAGAGAGAGACAGGAGAGGGAGAGAGGGGGCAAAGTGAGACAGGGGAGGGAGAGAGTGATAGAGACACAGAGGAGGGGAACTGGGAAATAGAGACAGGGGAGGGAGAGAGGAGGGAATGAGAGACAAGGGAGTGAGAGAGGGGCAAAGAGAAACTGGGGAGGGAGAGAGGGGGAATGAGAGATAGGGGAGATAGAGAGGGGGCAAAGAGAGACAGGGGAGGGAGAAAGGGGGAATGAGAAACAGGGGAGGGAGAGAGGGGGCAAAGTTAAACAGGGGAGGGAGAGAAGGGGGAATGAGAAACAGGGGAGGGAGAGAGGGGGCAAAGTGAAACAGGGGAGGGAGAGAAGGGGAAGAGACACAGAGGAGGGGAAGGGGGAAAAGGAGACAGGAGAGGGAGAAAGGAGTGAATGAGAGACAGAGGAAGGAGAGAGAGGCAATGAGAGACTGAAGAGGGAGAGAGGGGGCAAAGAGAGACTGAGGAGGGAGAGAGGGGTAAAAGAGAAAGACAGGAGAGGGAGAGAGGGGGCAAAGTCAGACAGGCGAGGGAGAGAGGGGGGAAGAGACACAAAGGAGGGGAAGGGGCAAATAGAGACAGGGGAGGGAGAGAGGAAGGAATGAGAGACAGGGGAGGGAGAGAGGGGCAATGAGAGACTGGGGAGGGAGAGAGGGGGAATGAGAGATGGGAGGGAGAGAGGGGGAATGAGAGACAGGGGAGGGAGAGAGGGGGCAAAAAGAGACAGGGGAAGAAGAGAGGGGGCAATGAGAGACAGGAGAGGGAGAGAGAAGCAAAGGAGGACGGGGAGGGAGAGAGGGCCAAAGAAAGACTGGGTAGGGAGAGAGTGGACAAATAGATACTAGGTAGGGAGAGAGGGGGCAAAGAGAAACAGGGGACGGAGAGAGCGGGTAAAGAGAGACAGGGGAGAGAGAGAGGGAGCAAACAAAGACAGGGAAGGGAGATAGGGGGCAAAGAGAGACAGTGGAACGAAAGAGGAGTCAAAAAAGATTGGGAGGGAAATAACATTTAAAACTAATATTTTTTATTTCCATATTTGTGGGTTGGAGACTGTTGTGCAATTAATTCTAATGTCTTCCCATGCCTTCCTGTGCTTTTAAAGTACAGTATTGCGTGTTTAATTTCTGTTACAGCTCATACATGATCAGTCTCAGGATCCATGCTGTTGAGTCACTAGCCCTTCAATAGGCAATGCATTAAAGCACATGTTCCACATTTGTATTAAGCTCTTGAGTACTAAAGTCTGTGTTAAATATATTTTCTTTATATATTTTCTTTATATATATATATATATATATATATATATATATATATATATACATATATATATATTACAGTTGATATATACTATGTGGAAGTATCTTTTATGGCGAATAGCTGATTCATAGATGTATGCACACCCACACATCATACATTATAATGTTATTAATGCAACATACGTGACTATGAGAATGTTAAATATCAATTTATTTTATGCCAACCATGTTTTTGGGGCGATTTCTGTATTACAGTGCTGCTTTTGACAGGTCGCAGCAACGTGTTTTAGAGTCCTAATGGGTAGTATTCAGTACACATAACTTTTTAGAGAAAAATCAGCTTCCGTAAGGCCTTAAGCAGCTCCAGTAATTTGCTTGAGCATCGTAATATTATGCTGGAATGGGCTTTTAGCTAGAGATGTCGCGAACAGTTCGCCTGCGGACTATTCACGGTGATTTTGGCATGTTCGCGTTCGCAGCGGACGGCGAACACATGCGCTTTTCGTTTCGCCCCCTATACTTTATCATTGAGGAAACTTTGACCCTGCACCTCCCAGTCAGCAGACACAATCTAATTGCATATGCCTGCCTGCCAGCGTGTGTGTGTGACAGGCTAACACCTAACAGCTTATATTGTGCTTATTTTCACTACTCATACCTGGTGGTATACCATACATTGACAACAACCATTTTTTTCATGTAATCTAATTTCAGTTGCCTGCCTGTGTCAGGCTCACAGCTTATATTGTGCTCAGTGAAATAAAACAACACTTTTTTGACTGTAATAGATTGAATAGCAATTGCCTGCCTACAGGCGTTTGTGTGAGGCCTACAGCGCCTACTCTGCCAACTTTTGCCAGTGCACAGTGACACTCATATCTGGTGCAACCTAGTGTACAGTGAAATAAAAGAACTCTTTTTTTACTGTAATCGATTGAATATCAGTTGCCTGCCTACAGGCGTGTGTGTGAGGCCTACAGCGCCTACTCTGCCAACTTTTGCTAGTGCACAGTGACACTCATATCTGGTGGCACCATAGATTGCACGCGCAGTGCCCCAAATTTGAAGTGGGAGGACCGACCAAGCATCTTTTTCCATCTCCCGCTTCCAAAAATCCATGCCATATACACGTCCCCTGATAGGTGACGTAACAGGTATCAAACTGATAGTAATAAATAGTACAACTTAATACACCACTCCTATCTGGTGGCACATTACATTGCACGTGCAGTGCCCCAAATTCGAAGTAGGAGGTCCGACCAAGCATCTTTTTCCATCTCCCTGTTCCAAAAATCAATGCCATATACACGTCCCCTAATAGTGGACGTAACAGGGATTAAACCGATGGGAATAGTACTACTTAACAGTACACACCTTATAATAATGCAGACAGAGGCAACGCAGAGAGAGGAGTCTGAAGAAGAGGAGTCAGAGGAGGAAGGTGGCTTTGAGGAGGTGGAAGACCAAACACAGCAGGCGTCCCAGGGGGCTTGTTGTCACCTTTCGGGGACCCTTGGTGGCTGGGTGGAGGAAGAGACCTTCAATGACATCAGTGAGGACAAGGAACAGGACATGGCTAGCTTGGTATCCAAACTTGTGCAAATGGGGAGTTTGCGGTTGTGCAAAGGGACTGTTTGCGGTTGTTTGCGGTGCATTAAACGGGGAGATTGGTCTGTTACTGTGAAGCGTGTGTAACCCTTACACTACCTGATCGATACAACATCATACCTGATGTTTTAAAGCATGTTATTCCAAACAATTTAGGAATGTTAGGTGATTTATGCCCTTTATGGCTTAAAACCAGACTCTGCATCAACTATGTAATTTTCCGTGGGAGTTTTGCCATGGATCCCCCTCCGGCATGCCACAGTCCAGGTGTTAGTCTATGGGGGTTCGCCGGGTTCGCCGGGTTCCATTAGATGGAAGTTTGCGTCCGCTGTTCGTGAACCTAAAATTTGATGTTCGGGACATCACTACTTCACTACTAGCTAAAATCAATGTAACCACAGACCATAAGACTGGGCGTTCCTGCCTATTTCATGCAGATTCATGCAGCCCTGAAAAATAGAGTGATTGAGATTGATAGGTTACTAAGTGCGGGGCCCTAAATCAACTGAAATATCCATACAATGTTATGCAAGTGATGCACCTCTATCCAGGGAAGCATCCTAGCGAGAAACTTGGCTATAACTACTACCCTGAAGGCTAATGTGTTTAAAAATAAAAAAAAGTTAAACCATAACTTGAGTTGTGCATTATTCAGATGTTTTTGAATTCTTAGGCAATGGTTGAAATGAGAACAAATACTGATACTGTAATAAAAAAAACTTCCCACAAGTTGCTGAAATTTAGCCAAGAGGCTTTCACAATCAATTTGTGATTTGTAACCGCTATATACATAAATACGTAAATTCCATGTGTAATATGTACTTCTATCTACAGATTACATCAGAAAGGAATTTACTAGTAGATGATCCTACTAATCAAAGCTGGCATCCTGCCAATACATTCTGTACTTCAATGTGATGAAAGCATTATATGGACCATATATATTAAGAGTATATGTTTTATTCTTTAATGGAAAGAAAACACTAATAATCTTTGAATCTATATAATACCAATCTAAACACCGGTGTAAACATATTGCACCTTCTTATAAACAGTATATATATCTGCATATTAATTCAAGCTTTACAGTTTTATAGGAATCAAGAACCACACAATCCATGTAGTCCATTTTCTTGGTCTCCACAAAATGTTACTTTCTCTTATGGTTTAAGATATCCCACTGCCAGTCCCAAGAATTATACAGCACGTTTTACTGCTTTTTACTCTCAAATTATTGTTTTAGCACTTCTCTTTCTTCGTAAAGTAAACTCCAACCTGTACTTATTTTACTCCTCTCCTTTAATTTTGTAATTATAGTTCCCTTCTTTCATCCAAACCTTTCATATTAAAAGGATTGGGATTAATGTGGGTCAATGGAATTAAATAGTGGAATTTAAATATCTCCACACATTATATTTTCCATTTATCAAATGTGACTAACATTTAATTCATCTCAAGACTGAACACTGGAATTGGGAACATTTTATGTATTTCTTTTTCCTGGATGTTCATGGCAGCAATTATATGCTAGCAAAGAACCCAGAAGTTTATAAAAGGTCCACCCTCTAAGTGTAATGGATCTATAATAAGCTTCAAGTATCCTTCACAATTATACAAGAAGGGGGAACTCATCCGAACTCTTTCAATCTCTCCTTCCATACCATCATTACAATCTTGGAGTATTTTCTTTTAGGTATGTTCCTTCCTTACAGATTACATTTTTCCAGAGACAATATTTATTCTCTATAACCTAAGGTTTATATGCATTTATATACTTATTGACTTATCTTTTACATGCTCCATTGTTGGTTGAGCAGTTTTCCAATATCCTCCTTAACAGTTGGACATGTTCCCCCATTTTTCCCTAGGTAATTTTGTGTTCTATTTTGTGGAAAGATATCAGTGGTCATCTGTCCAGTCTTAACCTACATGAGTATACGCCTCTCTAGTGCATTGACATCATCTGATATCTCACAATAAGCCGTTCCATTTTCTAGTCAAGTGGGCATCCCTGGTTTGGGCATTGTGTTTTTTCCAATGAAATAGTATCTGCTTGCACGTGGGTGTGATGTCATAATGTGATTTCTCTTAGTCCTAGCCACCAATGTATGTTTTATAAACTAGTAAAAGGGTTTTCTTTCCTTTAGGAAATGTGCTGCTTAATGATCCAAGTTCCTTTGTGTAAAGCAAGTGTGGGTGCATGATGAGATCCAATTTAAGATTGAAGCAATGCTGTCTGTAGATTGGTCTCCTGTGTATAAGTCATCATTTGCTATGCTTAAAGCTGTGTAATACAGTATCTGCCTAAAATGTGCAATGTTGATAAAAGGGTTTTTGGATACGAGTGAAAATGCATTGCGGGCTTATTTGCATGTCCCTGCACAGTTTCCCAGAATGCAGAGCAATAACTGTATTTCTGGGAAAACTGAGCAGGAAACAAAGACAATGTTTATGCCTCATGCGTCTTCTTTCCACCACATTTTAGTCTAATGGGCTCAGTGGAATTTCAGACCTATAGAGCAGACCTTTTTGAACCAGTTGGACCATCAAGGTCAAAGCTGGAACCAAAAGATCAATATGTCAAAATATCTAAAAAGAAAAATGCTCTTGTTTCTTTAAATGAAGACTCAGATCTTCAACTTTAGTACATTGTCAGATACCTGAAATTACACCTTAATAGAAATAAACAATGTAGAAAAGCTACCAATCTATTTGTTTTACTCTTGGCAAAAAAAGAAAAGTGAAAAATCATATTCTACTTGCATTGGAAAAATGATTGCTCATGCTATCTCCAAGGCAAAGACACTTATGAACAAGACAGTACCTAAAGGTTTGAGAGCACATCTTACCAGGGTCTGAATCCACTTCATAGTCATTCAGTGAAAACTCCTCTCTGGATGAAGTCTGCAGATCAGATGCATGCTCCTCATTTTAATAGCCTTTTTTGACATTAGAATTTGGATTTGTTTTCTTCTTCAGAATCTAAATTTGTATTAAATATTCTCAAAACTGTTAATTATTAGCAATAAATATATTTTGCAGCATTGTGTCTCAATTACTTCCATTTATAATTTTTTTTAATATAATTTTCTTTTCCATGATTAGTTTATGGCAGTAATACTATTCCCTCCTTTGTTGATTTCTGAGGAACAAGACGGTTCTATATTTAGGGGAGGAATGGGGCCTTTTACAAAACTTCCAATTTCTATCCAAACAGAGAAAAAAGAGACATGTAAATGCTGTAGTTTTAACTTATTTCCCTTTAATCCCTCCTATTCAGGGTTTATCCAACACATTTTACACTGTTTGATAAAAACACTATTTAAGTATTTCTTGCAACACTTTACACTGTCAACCAATACTTTTAATGATCATCTCAATAACTTTTTGCTTCAGGTCTGAAATCCTAATTGGACCTTTCCTGTTGGCTGCCTGTGCGCAGTGCAGGCCATCGGCCACCAGGTGGCGCGGCTGTAGGGTCCCTGAATTTCTTATGTTTTAGTGTTAGGGTGAGGGGTGTTAGGATGAGAGCTGTTAGGGTTAGGTGCCAGGGTGAGGGGTGTTAAGGTTAGGTATTAGGGTGAGGGGTGTTAGGGTTAGGTGTGTTAGGGATAGGTGTTAGGATGAGGCGTGTTAGGGTTAGCTGTTAGGATGAGGGGTGTTAGGATTAGGTGTGTTAGCGTTAGGTGTTAGGGTGAGGGGTGTTAGGGTTAGCTGTTAGGGTGAGGGGTGTTAGGGTTAGGTGTTAGGGTTAGGGGCGTAAAGGTTCAGGTGAGGGCACATTATACGGTTTATACTGGGAATAAATTCACAGACCCCTCGGATGCTCCACCACTGCACACGGGCAACGAACAGGAAAGATCCTCCTAATCATTTCATTTAGCAACATGTCAATGTATTTGTTAGACTGTAAGTCTGAGATTTTTAAACTTGCAAACTGCTTTAGGGAAAAGACTATACAGGCTAGATTTTGATCTCAAAGACAGGGCTATCCACTTGTCTGCTATGTGTTAATATGTGTTAACCCCTGCAGGGGCGGATTTACAGTCAGTGCAGATGGTGCATTGCACCGAGGCACTCACCTCTAGAGGGGCCCGATGCTGCCCAACAACCCTCTGCTGCCTGTGTTTTCCACTGCCTCCATCTACTCACTGCAATTCACAGCAGAACGGAAGGCACCGGAGCTGGGAGCGCCGGGTAAGTATGGAAACATTACATATTTAACTTGGACTTTTAGTGGAGTGTTCTCTCTAGACACTGAAGGTCCTTGAAGCACCATAAATCACTGACTAATTGCCTGCCTACCTCTGCATTATTATTATTATTGTTTATTTGTAATGCGCCAACATATTCTGTAGCCTAATACATAGGTTAAGTTCCAGGCAATGACAAATTCAGAATTAACACATTGCAAAGAATGGAGGGCCCTGTCTTTGAGCTTGGAATCTGGTGTCCATAGTGCTTTCCCCAAAGCACCTTGCAGGATTGAAACTTGAAGACTTAGGACCATATTTGTCTCTGATTGTGATGCTATTCAATTGCTCAAGGCTGCAAGTTACGGCCCCAAGCGAAAAAACTTAAACCATGCACTGGTTTGTAACAGTTCAGCGCGGGAACCTGATCAATTCAAGCCCGTAATTGCCCATTTCAAATCAGCCAATAGAAAATGAGACTGTCATTATTACGGTTGCATGTCAATCAATTCGGTTTGGAGGTCCGATATGCGATCAGACTAGCAAACCTGCAAAATAATGAATTATGAAAATGAATGCCATTACTGTTCTAGTGCATATGGGTGGCCTGATATGTATTAGCTTATTGATACCCAATAAATATTATTTCCTGCCGATTTGCGAGTTTGAGACTGTTGTGCAATTCATTCTGTTTATCATCGCTTTCCCCTTTATTTACAGTGCAGTATTGTTTATTTTTTAATTTGCAATTACAGTGCTTCGAATAGGTTTTTTAACCTCCTTTGGGGAGCCTCTCTAGCACTCGTAGGATTTTCTCCTTCATTTGCCATCTACGGGTGTGAAAACAATTGCGGCTCACAGAAATTGAGCAATTGAATAGAGATTTGCGATTTTAGCCTTGCGAAAGTGACAGATCAAAGGCTTCTGGAGGCTGTAAGTTATGCATTATTATTATTATTGTTTATTTGTAATGCGCCAACATATTCTGTAGCCTAATACATAGGTTAAGTTCCAGGCAATGACAAATTCAGAATTAACACATTGCAAAGAATGGAGGGCCCTGTCTTTGAGCTTGGAATCTGGTGTCCATAGTGCTTTCCCCAAAGCACCTTGCAGGATTGAAACTTGAAGACTTAGGACCATATTCGTCTCTGATTGTGATGCTATTCAATTGCTCAAGGCTGCAAGTTACGGCCCCAAGCGAAAAAACTTAAACCATGCACTGGTTTGTAACAGTTCAGGGCGGGAACCTGATCAATTCAAGCCGGTAATTGCCCATTTCAAATCAGCGAATAGAAAATGAGACTGTCATTATTAAGGTAGTAAAACATGGAGGTTGCATGTCAATCAATTAGGTTTGGAGGTCCGATATGCGATCAGACTAGCAAACCCGCAAAATAATGAATTATGAAAATTAATGCCATTACTGTTCTAGTCCATATGGGTGGCCTGATATGTATTAGCTTATTGATACCCAATAAATATTATTTCCTGCCGATTTGCGAGTTTGAGACTGTTGTGCAATTCATTCTAATGTTTATCATCGCTTTCCCCATTAATTACAGTGCAGTATTGTTTATTTTTTAATTTGCAATTACAGTGCTTCGAATAGGTTTTTTAACCTCCTTTGGGGAGCCTCTCTAGCACTCGTAGGATTCTCTGCTTCATTTGCCATCTACGGGTGTGAAAACAATTGCGGCTCATAGAAATTGAGCAATTGAATAGAGATTTGCGATTGTAGCCTTGCGAAAGTGACAGATCAAAGGCTTCTGGAGGCTGTAAGTTATGAGTTTAACCATCAAAAAAAAATTTAAGCTCGGACCTCGGAAGCTGTTCCCAGCCCGCAAAAAGATGCCAGTTCAATAGCAAAGTACCTTGCGACCTCACTTATGGGCCTCTGGATCTCCCAAAACCTCAATTGAATGGGGGCCTTACAGTCTAAAGGTTAAGGTTTGTGTGTGGTATAGGAGGGAGATAGAAGTGTTGTGGAAGGTGATAGGCTTCTTTAAAGAGATGTGTTTTTAGTGAGGTTTTGAAGAATTTGAGGCAGCAGGATAGACTGGTTGAGCGAGGCAAGGTGTTCCAGAAAATAGGGGCAGCACAAGTAAAGTCCTGGAGGTGGGAGTGAGAGGAGGTGACAAGAGTGGTTAGCAGAACGAGGAGGGCGTATGGGGAGATGAGAGCAGAGATGTACGAGGGTGCGCTGTTGTTGAGGGCTTTGTAAGTTGGGTTTAATGATTTAACATTTTATTCTGGAGGCTAAGGGAAGCCAGTGCAGTTATTGACAAAGAAGTGCTGCCGACACTGTAGTTGTGTACGGAAGATGAGTCTGACCGAGGCATTCATTATGGATTGAAGTGGGGAAAGGTGGGTGGTGGGCAGGTCCTCAAGAAGCGAGTTGAAGTAGTCAAGACGAGAAATTATGAGAGTGTATTAGAATCTTACTTATGTCTTGTGTAAGGTAGTGGCGTATTTTGGAAATGTTTTTTAGATGGATAAGGCAAGATTTTGTTAGTGACTGCATGTGAGGGATGAAAAAGAGGGCAAGGTCCAGTAAAACCGCAAGGCAACAGGCACTGGAGGTGGGAGTGATGATGGCGTTGTTGACAGTGAGAGCGATGTTAGGAATTGAAACTGTAGTAGAGGGTGAGAAGATCAAGAGTTCAGTCTTAGACATGTTGAGTTTTAGATGGTGGGTGGACATCCAAGAGGATATACAAGAGACGCAGTTGGAGACGTTTGTTAGAAGAGAGGTGGATAGATCTGGTGCTGAGATGTAGATTTTGAGTGTCATCTACATAGATATGATCCTGAAACCCAAAAGAGTTTATGAGGGTACTAAGTGAGGAGGTGCCAGAGAAGGCAACGCTAAATGATGAATCTTGTAGGCATGATGAGAAGCATGAGAGAGCAGTGTCTCGAATGCTGAGGGAGGAGAGAATATGGAGTAGGAGCGGAAGGTCAACATTCAACTCTGGCCATCACAAGGCACTCTGGAAAAGGTATTTAATAAATGCATTTTTGAGTTATTGTGCATATGTTCTATGCAATTATTGTTTGTATTATATTTGAGTTATTATAGTGCCTTAGCCTGTGCTGTACTGTAATTGTATCATGATAAATGCTGATAAAGAATACCATAGTGCTATCTATCTATATTATGCATTGTATATATGTATTGATTTATATGATATATATATATATATATATATATATATATATATATATATATATACTGTGTATATATATATATATATATATATATATATATATTGTGACATACCCACTGTCATGCTCAGGATCTGTGCCCTAGTTTCCGGCACTATAATGGAGGACTCAGGAGGCCTTTTAAATAGTTTATCACTTTTTTAATGAGTAACAGCCAGCAAACCTAATAATCAAATATACAGTTTAAAATACTGGCTTCTTCCAGTTACTCACTGTGGTACTGTAGTCCCAGGCTGCTCTGGGACTCTGCCCTTCCTGGGTGAACACCGTCAGGGTCTTGGCAACCAAAAAAAACACTTCCAGACTGCAACTTCTTTAAAACTAAAACTGCAGGCTTCATTGCTCTCAAGCAGACTTGAGTCCAACAAACAGTCCCACACTTTGGCTATATGCTTCATGCAGTCTCTCTTACTGCCTCTCTCTCTGTGTTCCCTCAGAGATGCCTCAAGCTCAGGCTGACCTAATGTCGAGACAACGCCCATGCATTTGAGTAAGCTATTTAAGGTTAGAGTTAACCCTCTCCAGTCTGGTTTGCACTCCACTGCACCTCCATACCGATCTCTAGGGGGCACTCCGTCCTAATATATATATGAACTACCTACTAATAAGGTCCAAAACACAGGCTGAGATCCCGCTCCATGCTGATAATAGCCAGTAAGCTTTGCTTAAAAGCTGTTTAATACAGCGGGCATATGCTTTAAGGGAGCAATGTATAAAGTTGCTTTTTTTGGATTAAAAGAGTGAGGTACATTGTATTCTCATTTGCATGTCCCCGCCTTTTAGACATGCAAATGGGCTTATTAATGTATTATTCGTTTTCTGTACTTTGTACGGTGGAGAGCTTTTCTCACTTTTGTGCTCACCATACACTAAATGATTATTATATATATATATATATATATATATATAAAATTGAAGAGTGAAACAGCAGTGAATGTCCAGTAATTTAGTAATTTAGTAATTATTAATATATATATATATATATATATATATATATATATATATATATTAATAATGAGTATTGCAGTATAGTTTGTATAGTTTGATACCTTTTGGACAAACATCTTATTTATAGTGACACGCCTTCAAGAGGTTCAATCTCTCTTTATCAAGTCTGAAGCAATACTGACATGAGATGGAACCCTCAGTTTGAATAAAAATAACAGATGCAGATAGAGAGTGGAGAGAGCATCTGATATAATCAGGTAAATACATATATGGGGAATAAACACAACATAGTAAAGGGAACATATATACACTTACAATATAAATATCATACTCTATTCTCACTCTTTTCTCTTTCTTATAATCTACTGCCTCTCTCTCAGACTATCCTTTGCAGCATCTCCATATCATGTCCCCAACAATATTACCATCTCACCTTCCTTGCTCTCCTCTTCTCTGCTCCCATGAGCTCCTCTCCCTCCTCCAGTCACAATACCATCCCCTCCCTAACACCCACAAGCAGAAACAGCACTGTAAGTCCCACTCCCATCTTCTCTCCATTTCACTCCTCCTCCTGGCTGCAGGAGATATATCCCCGAAACCAGGCCCCTCTCTCATCTCCACTTGCTGTCAGCCACGCTCTGGTTCAAGGCCAGCAAACACCCGTAACACCAAGAATCTGATATACATTACATGTCACAAACCTTCTACTCTACCTTTCTCCTGTTCCCTCTGGAACGCACGGTCTATCTGCAATAAACTCACTTTCCCTCACGACTTATTCGTCTCCAACTCCCTCAATCTACTGGCTCTCACGGAAACCTGGCTCTCATCCTCAGACACTACCTCCCCTGCAGCACTCTCTCATGGTGGCTTTCACACCTAGACCTGGGAACAAACAATGTGGTGGTGTGGGTGTAGGGCTTTCCAGTCACTTTACTTTTCACCTCTTACCCCCTGTCCCATCCCTACAATTCTCATCCTTTGAAGTGCATACAATCCGCCTCTTCTCACCTATCTCTCTACGTGTTGCCGTGATCTATCGCCCCCCAGGCACTCCCTCTCAATTTATTGATCACTTTTCTGCCTGGCTCACTTTCTCTCCTCCAACGTTCCTTCACTGGTACTTGGAGATTTTAACATTCCCATTGACACTCCCACCTCCCCAGCAGCAGCCAAACTGCTTGCACTCACCTCTTCCCTTGGCCTCTCACAACTAACTAGATTCTTCTACTCATCATGCTGGACACTCTGTAGACTTTATATTCAAAATACTCTGCACAGCCTCCAACCCAGTCATCTACCCACTCCCTCTATCTGACCATCACTTACTTACCTTTAACCTCACCTCTTCTTCCTCCCACCACCCTTCTCCAACCCCTGCCACCATCACCCACAGAAACCTGCTAGCACTTGACCCTGCTCAGCTCTCCACTAATATCCAACCCCTTCTCAGCCCCATCACCAGCCTCAACTGCCCTGACACTGCCATCTCACTCTACAACTTTACTCTCTCTTCCACCCTTGATACCCTTGCCCCCATAACCACACGAAGACGCCCTCGCTCTCTTCCACAACCTTGGCAAACAACTCAAACACCATACATCCAGAAGTGCTGAACGGCTCTGGAGGAAATCACGCACCTTTGCAGATTTCCTCCACTACAAATTTATGTTACGTTCCTACTCCTCTGCCCTCAACCTCGCCAAACAGCACTACTTCACTTCACTCATATCAGCCCTGCCCTCTAACCCCAAGAGTCTGTATGCCACTTTCAAAACTCTCATCCACCCACCACCTCCTCCCATCCCTTCCTCCCTCACAGCTGAAGACTTTGCCAACCATTTTATTCAGAAAATTGAAAATATACGCAATGAACTCTCATCTCACAGTGGCTTACTCACTCTACCGTCTCAACTAACCAAACACACCCAGTCTTCTCCCTCCCCCAATCCACTAGCCACTTTGAAATGCTTTGCCTCAGCTAAAGAGGATGAAGTCGCTAGCCTGCTATCATCCACTCAAGTCCTGAGGATCCTATTCCATCTCAGCTCATCCCTCCCCTCTCTACCACACTAATCCCAGCTCTCACACTTTTTCAACCTTTCCCTAACAACCGACAGGTTTCCATCTTGTCTGAAAGATGCCATAATTACACCCAACCTCAAAAAGCACTCATCTGACTCTGACATTGCATCTAACTACCGCTCTATCTCTTTACTTCCCCTAGCTTCCAAACTGCTGGAAAGGCTCATCTATACCCGCCTTACCAGCTTTATTTCCTCTAACTCCCTTCTACCTTTCTACCTTCCAATCCGGCTTTCGCCCCCAAACTGCACTGAGACAGCTCTTGCTAAAGTCACCAAAGACCTGCTTACTGTCAAGTCAAAAGGTCACTTTTCTATTCTCCTTCTTCTAGATCTCTGTGCTGCCTTTGACACAGTTGACCATCCACTTCTACTCCATATCCTCTCCTCCCTCGGTATTTAAGACACTGCCCTCTCGTGGTTCTCATCATACCTACAAAATCGATCATTCAGTATCTCCTTCTCTGACACCTCTTCTTCTCCTTACCCCCTGTCTGTTGGTGTACCCCAAGGATCAGTCCTAGGCCCTCTCCTCTTTTCGATCTACAATTCCTCACTTGGTACCCTTTTATACTCTTTTGGGCTGCAGTATCATCTCTATGCAGATGACACCCAAATCTACCTCTCCACACCAGATCTATCCCCCTCTCTTCTAACACATGTCTCCAACTGCCTCTCTAGTATATCCTCTTGGATGTCCACCCACCATCTCAAACTCAACATGTCTAAAACTGAACTCCCAATCTTCCCTCCCTCTCCCACAGTGTCAATTCCTCACATCTTTCTCACTGTTAACAATGACATCATCACACCCACCTCCCAAGCCTGTTGTCTTGGGGTTCTACTGGACCCCGCCCTGTCTTTCATCCCTCACAAACAATCACTAACTAAATCTTGTCTTCTCCATCTAAAAAGCATCTCCAGAATTCGCCACTTTCTTACACAAGACACAACTAAAATCCTTATACACTCTCTCATCATCTCTCGACTGGACTACTGCAACTCAACTGGCTTCCCATAGCCTCCAGAATAAAATTTTAAATCATGACCCTAACTTTCAAAGCCCACAACAATAGTGCTCCCTCATACATTTCTGGTCTCATCTCCAAATACTCCCCCACGCATCCTCTTCGTTCTGCTAATGACCTTCTTCTTTCTACAACTCCTGTCACCTCCTCTCACTCCTGCCTTCAGGACTTTTTCTCGTGCTGCCCCTATTCTCTGGAACTCCTTGCCTCACTCCACCAGATTATCCTCCTGCCTCAAAACATTCAAAACCTCTCTAAAAACACAACTCTTTAAAGAAGCGTATCACCTTCCACCCTAACACACTCTCACCTCTCTCTCCCTCATTTTCCTCACACAATACCTTTAGGTTGTAAGTCTGCGAGTTTCAATCCCACAAGGTGCTTTAGGAAAAGCACTATGGATTTGAGGCTCAAAGACAGGGCCCTCCTTGCCTGCTATAATTTAATTTGTATGTATTTTTTGTCTTGAACTTATCTTATGTACAGCGCTATGGAATATGTTGGCACGTTATAAATAACGATAATAATAATAATAAATATATATATGAATATATACATGGAAAAAAAACAGAACACTGTAGTCCACAGTGATATCTTTCCTGTTGGACAAACATCTCACTAAGATAACTAAATCTGTTATAGTATAAGCTTAAGTCTATGTTAAATCCTGTATTTTTAGTGTTGAAGAATGTGATCATCTTTATTTCAAATGCTTTTCTCTCTTGGATGTTTTTAAGTATATATATATATATATATATATATATATATATAGATTAATAATTACTAAATTACTAGATTACTGGCCGTTCACAGCTATTTCACTCTTCAATTATTATGGAAGATACCGTATTTAGCTGAATCAAGAAGCTACTAATTAAAATAACAACAAATGACATTTATTTTTTGTCACAATTCAAAAAAAGGAATATTATACCAAATAGACTTAAAATCAAAAATCCACTAAGATCTACACATAACTCAATATATGCTAAAAAATGTATGCAGACGCACAAGTGAAAAACTAAGAAACCACCTAATACATTAACTTTATACAAAGAAACATCAACAAAGAGTAAGCCTCCTTCAACAACTAAAGGAGGGCAACATATATGAAGCTGAGCATGTAGAAAAATAAATACAACATCTTCACAATAAACAACAACACAAATTTATAAAAAAATTAAAATTTAGCTGCCTCTTCCAGCAAAACAACAGACAACAGTGACAAGAAGATAAAATAAAAGACCCAATTTCATTTAACAAGAACAACACATCTAAAAACCTACCAACTCAAATAAATAGTTTTTCTGAAAAATATACAGAACACACAGGAATTATAATTCTTTCAGACCCTCTACTCGGACATAGAAGAATTCTACCGCGCTCAGCGGAAAACATTAAAAAAACAATAAATACACACAAAATGGACATAAAAATCTTACCCACAGCAAGGGGGCACCCAGGACCTCTGCAAGTGAAGTAACACCTCAATTTAAGTCCAAATTCCTGAGTTTAGACACCCGCAAATCCCCTAAGCGAGAGAAAAAATGGCCACCGAAAAAAAATTAAAACGTTGCTACAGGACCCTAAAGCCACAAAACACCACCAAGCACATACGGATTTTCCAAAAAGCCGTACGAGGTACAAGATACACTTTCAGCAAGGACGCTAAATCATCCTCAACCGCGTACACATTCACCGCCATTTTACAACACTAACTTACACAATGCGGATGTACACAGCTACACTAACGGCTTCCCCTCACGCACACAGCCTATTTACACTACACGCTGCACACATTGCTGACACTTACAACTCAGCTCCACAATAGGGCAAACCTAGATTGTATGCTGCAGGAACATCAAAACAAATGCACAATGCTTCCTGCATATATTACTTCCAAATAGGTAAAGTATATTCATTTATTAATGTATTAATTATTTAATTAGCATAAAAAAAGACATATTCACAAAAAAAATATTGCAATAAAAACAAAAGCTATTCACTGCGCGCCTTACAACGAGCCAAAACGCTGCTCATAGCACACAAAGCATTGCAATAAGCACAAAAAGCAGATCAGCGCCAACCTTACAATAACAGAAAAATACCACACCCAAGACCCTCGCAATGAGCGCCAAAGGCTTTCACACCACCAAATAAATTAATGTCTGTGGCAAACAGCATTACCTGCCTTACAATTGTATTGCCCCGTCATCTTTGACAGGCAAGTCGCTAGTAGATTAATAATTGCTAAATTACTATATATATATATATATATATATATTTTTTTTTATATATATATATATATATATATATATATATACATACACATACCCAAAATTTTGTTTTGCACAGGGGCCCTCTACATTCACTAGCTCTGCAACCGAACCCCTGTACAGCACTGCTGAATATGTTGGCACATTACAAATTAGGGATAATAGTAATAGTATTTATTAAAAAATATTTATTACAGATACAACTACAAAATGTGTCCACCAGGTGGTGCTGGATGAGAGGTAATTAGAGGATCATCTAGAGATTAGAGGAAACTACTGTGATTTTGAGGGCTTTGTATGTGAGTGTCAGGATTCTAAACTTATTTCTAGTGGATATAGAACTGGAAGAGTAGGGTAGCCAATGAGAAATGACTGATGAGGTATATAAGCCTAGCAGATGCATTTATTATGGATTAGTTCAAAGGTCCTCAAACTTTTTAAACAGACACTGTTGGGGGTTAGACCATAGTTTGAAAAGAATATGAACAAATTCCTATACAGTATATATATATATATATATATATATATATATATATATATATATATATATATATATATATACCGTATTGGTCCGAATATAAGCCGTACCTTTTTTCCGATTTTTGAGTTTGCAAGTTACAGGTGCGGCTTATATTCGCAACCATAAAAAAAATCACTGCCGATTTGCGAGATTGTGAGTTACGTGTGCGGCTTCTACTCGCAAACGTAAAATTACTGCCGATTTGCGCGATTACGAGTTAAGCGTGTCGATTTGCGCGCTTGAGACTGCGGTATTGTAGCAATTGAATAGCAATTTAGGGTTTTAGTGATTCTAACATCCTGTAAGGCTTGTAACATGTAAAAAAAGTTACAGTACTAATTAGAAAGCCTGTTTCTTGCAATGGCTCATCACTTGAAAGGGAGTCTTTTTCTCTCCAATTTTAAGGGTGCCGTTCATATTTGAGTACTATCATTTAAAAAAAAAAATCCCCTTAAATTTTACAGGTGCGGCTTATATGTGGGTGCGGCTTATATTCGGACCAATACGGTATATATATATATCCCTCCCTTCTTCCTATTCCCTCTCTCCTTATCCCCTCCTTTTTCTCTCCCTCTTCTATCTCACTCTCCCTCTCTCTCTCCAGCTCTCTCCCTTCCTATCTCTCCTTTCTCTCTCTCTGTCCATCTCCCTCCCTCCTTCCTCTTTCCTTTCTATCTCATCCTCCCTCTCTCTTCCCATGTCTCTCTCCCTCACTCTCTCGCTCTCCCTCTTCCTTTTCTCTCTCAATCACTCTCTCTATTTTTTCTCTCTCTCACTGTCTATCTCTCTCCTTTCTATATCTTCCTCCCTCTCTCACCCCATGTCTCTCTCTCCCTCACTCTCTCTCTCCTTTTTTCTCTCTCTCTCTCCTTCCTCTCTCTCTCCCTCTCATTTTTCTCTCTCTCTCCCTCCTCTCTTTCTCCCTCCCTATCTCTCCCTCTCTTTTTTCTCTCTCTCCATCCCTCTACCTCTCTTTTTTTTCTCTCTCTCCTCTCCCTTTTCTCTCTCTCCCTTATCTCACCCCCTCTCTCCCCTTCCTCTCTCTCCATTTCTCTATCACTCCTTATCTCTCCATCTCTCTCCCTCCCTATCTCTCTCTGTCCATCGCCCTCCCTCCTTCCTCTCTCCTTTCTATCTCATCCTCCCTCTCTCTTCCCATGTCTCTCTCCCTCACTCTCTCGCTCTCCATCTTCTTTTTCTATCTCTCTCCATCGCTCTCTCTCTCTCATTTTTCTCTCTTGCTATCTCCCTCACTCATTCCTCTCTCTCCTTTCTATCTTTTCCACCCTCGCTCTTCCCATGTCTCTCTCTCCCTCTCTCGTTCTATTTTTCTGTCTCTCTTTCTCCATCCCTATCTCTCATTTCTTTCTCTTTCTGTCCATCTCCCTCCCTCATTTTTATTTATTCCTCCCTCTCTCTCCCCATGTCTCTCTCTCCCTCACTATCTCTCCTTTTTTTTCTCTCTCTCTCTCCTTCCTCTTCCACCCCCTCTCATTTTTCTCTCTCTCTCCTTCCCTCTCTTTCTCGCTCCCTATCTATCCCTCTCTTTCTCTCTCTCTCTCTCTCTCTCTCTCTCTCCATCCCTCTCCCTCTCTTTCTCTCTCTCTCTCTCTCTCCCTCCCTCTCTCTCTCCTCTCCTTTTTCTCTCTCTCCCTAATCTCACCCCCTCTCACTCCCCTCCCTCTCTCTCCATTTGTCTATCCCTCCTTATCTCTCCATCTCTCTCTCCCTCCCTATCTCTCTCTCTGTTCATCTCCCTCCCTCCTTCCTCTCTCCTTTCTATCTCGTCCTCTCTCTTCCCATGTCTCTCTCCCTCACTCTCTCGCTCTCCCTCTTCTTTTTCTCTCTCTCTCCATCACTCTCTCTCAAATTTTTCTCTCTCGCTATCTCCCTCACTCATTACTCTCTCTCCTTTCTATCTCTTCCTCCCTCGCTCTTCCCATGTCTGTCTCTCCCTCTCTCGCTCTATTTTTCTGTCTCTCTTTCTCCATCCCTATCTCTCATGTCTCTCTCTTTCTGTACATCTTCCTCCCTCATTTTTATTTATTCCTCCCTCTCTCTCCCCATGTCTCTCTCTCTCTCACTCTCTCTCATTTTTCTCTCTTTCTCCCTCCCTATCTCTCCCTCTCTTTTTTCTCTCTCTCTCTCTCTCCATCCCTCTCTCTTTTTCTCTCTCTCCGCTCCTTTTTCTCTCTCTCCCTTATCTCACCCCCTCTCTCTCCCCTCCCATTTCTCTATCACTCCTTATCTCTCTCTCTCTCTGTCCATCTCCCTCCATCATTTTTTATTTCTTCCTCACTCTCTCTCCTCATGTCTCTCTCTCCCTCCCTCTCTCTCCTTTTTTCTCTCTCCTTTCTCTCTCTCCCTCCCTCTCTTTCTCCCTCCCTATCTCTCCCTCTCTTTTTTTCTTTCTCTCTCCATTCCTCTCCCTCTCTTTCTTTTTCTCTCACACTCCTCTCCTTTTTCTCCCTCTCCCTTATCTCACCCTCTCTCTCCCCTCCCTCTCCCTCCTTTTTTCTCTCTCCTTCCTCTCTCTCTCCCTCCCTCTCTTTCTCCCTCCCTATCTCTCCCTCTCTTTTTTCTTTCTTTCTCTCTCTCCATTCCTCTCCCTCACTTTCTTTTTCTCTCTTACTCCTCTCCTTTTTCTCCCTCATCTCACCATCTCTCTCCCCTCCCTCTCTCTCCATTTATCTCTCCCTCCCTTTCTCTCCATCTCTCTCTCCCTCCCTATCTCTCACTCTCTGTCCATCTCCCTCCCTCCTTCCTCTCTCCTTTCTATCTTGTCCTCCCTCCCTCTATCTATCCATGTCTCTCTCCCTCACTCTCTCGCTCTCCCTCTTCATTTTCTTTCTCTCTCCATCACTCTCTCTCATTTCTCTCTCTCTCTCTGTCCATCTCTCTCATTCATTCCTCTCTCTCCTTTCTATCTCTTCATCCCTCTCTCTTCTTATGTCTCTCTCTTCTCATGTCTCTCTCTCCCTCTCTCGCTCTTTTTTTCTGTTTCTTTTTCTCCATCCCTATCTCTCATTTCTCTATCTTTCTGTCCATCTCCCTCATTTTTATTTCTTCCTCCCTCTCTCTCCCCATGTATCTCTCTCTCTCCCTTCCTCTCTCTCCTTTTTTTTCTCTTTCTCTCCTTCCTCTCTCTCCCTCTTATTTTTCTATCCCTTCCTCTCTTTCTCCCTCCCTATTTCTCCCTCTCTCTCTCTCTATCTCTCTCTCTCCATCCCTCTCCCTCTCTTTTTTCTCTCCTCTCCTTTTTCTCTCTCCCTTATCTCACCCCCTCTCTCTCCCCTCCCTCTCTCTCCATTTCTCTCTCCCTTCTTATATCTCCATCTCTCTCTCCCTCCCTATCTCTCTCTGTCCATCTACCTCCCTCCTTCCTCTCTCCTTTCTATCTCGTCCTCCCTCTCTCTTCCCATGTCTCTCTCCCTCACTCTCTCGCTCTCCCTCTGCTTTTTCTCTCTCTCTCTCTCCATCAGTCTCTCTCTCATTTTTCTCTCTCTCTATCTCCCTCACTCATTTCTCTCTCTCCTTTCTATCTCTTCCACCTTCGCTCTTCCCATGTCTCTCTCTCCCTCTCTCGCTCTATTTGTCTGTCTCTCTTTCTCCATCCCTATCTCTCATTTCTCTCTCTTTGTGTCCATCTCCCCCCCTCATTTTTATTTCTTCCTCCCTCTCTCTCCTCATGTCTCTCCCTCCCTCTCTCTCCTTTTTGCTCTCTCCTTCCTCTCTCTCTCCCTCCCTCTCTTTCTCCCTCCCTATCTCTCCCTCTCTTTTTTTCTCTCTCTCTCTCCATCCCTCTCCCTCTCTTTCTTTTTCTCTCTCACTCCTCTCCTTTTTCTCTCTCTCCCTTATCTCACCCATCTCTCTCCCCTCCCTCTCTCTGCATTCTATCTCTTCATCCCTCTCTCTTCCCATGTCTATCTATCCCTCTCTCGCTCTTTTTTTCTCTCTTTCTCCATCCCTATCTCTCATTTCTCTCTCTTTCTGTCCATCTCCCTCATTTTTATTTCTTCCTCCCTCTCTCTCCCCATGTCTCTCTCTTTCCCTCCCTCTCTCCCATTTTTCTCTCTCCCTCCCTCTCTTTCTCCTTCCCTATCTCTCCCTCTCTTTTTCTCTCTCTCCATCCCTCTCCCTCTTTTTTTTCTCTCTCTCCTCTCCTTTTTTTCTCTCCCTTATCTCACCCCCTCTCTCTCCCCTCCCTCTCTTCTTCTCTCTCTCCCTCCCTATCTCTCCATCTCTCTCTCCCTCCCTATCTCTCTCTCTCTCTGTCCATCTCCCTCCCTCCTTTCTCTCTCTCCTTTCTATCTCATTCTCACTCTGTCTTCTCATGTATCTCTCTTATTCTCTCTATCTCCTTCTTCTTTTTCTCTCTCTCTCCATCCCTATCTCTCCTTTCTCTCTCTCTGTCCATCTCCCTCCCTCCTCTCTCTCCTTTCTATATTTTCCTCCTTCTCTCTCCTCCATGTCTCTCTCTCTCTCTCTCTCTCTTGCTCACTCCCCATGTCTCTCTATCTCATTCCCCTGGTTTCTCTACCTCACTCTCCCATGTCTGTCACTCTCTCTCCCTCACTCCCCTTGTCTCTCTACCTCACTCCCCCTTGTCTACATGTCTCTCTCTCTCTTTCCCTCATTGCCCCCTTGCCTTACCTTGCCTTCATGCTGTCGGTGTGTGGCTCCTTCTCCTGGTGGCTCTTTCCTTTGGCCAGCCCCTGCTCTGCCTAGTCAGATGGCTAGGAAGTGATAGCATTGTCTGCGGCTGTGGAGACACAGAGAGACGCAGGGGCCTGAGGGAAGGAGCAGGTGGGGGCTGGGGACCCCTGGATTAGTTCATATAAAGTTAATTAGTTGTGAATTGTAGTAGGGAACCCAGTTGAAGAAGTTTTAGTTAATTCTTGCTTAAACAATATTATGGAATTTGTTGATGCTTTGCAGGTGTAATTCAACAAATCAACAGAGAACCAACATTCATCATTTACATAGAGAGTTTAGAGGGTTAAATTAAATTGAATGATTATGTGAGAATGCATGGTATTCTTTGATAAAGATCCTAGCTGGTGTATAATGCAACCCTAGCTTTGCTCAAAGCTGTTTGATACAGCAGGCATATGCTTAAGGGAAATCATGTTGGAAATGGTTATGGATTGGAAGAGCAAAACCTTTGTGGGCACATGTGCATGACCCTGCCAAGGTTCCCAGAATGCAGTGTGATAACTGTATTTCTCGGAATTCTAGGTATGAACATTTTTTTAAATTTGTTTTAGACATTCAAATGTGAACACAAATGTACTATTTATTATTATGATAAAGATCTGAATATAAATGGATCCACACAAAAGTGGATATTCCAACATGGAGAAATAGGCATTAAATACAGAGAGAAAATAGACTCTATTATCAAATATTGTAGATAATTTAAAGTGAGAACCACTGACATTAGAATAATTTTATCATTTTTTTATCATATTTATTAATATCTACCTTAAATTTTAGGCAATTCTACCTTTAATTCTTAGTTACCTAGTAATTGAGGTTGAAAATAGACTTTTAGCCCATCAAGTTCAACCTTTTAAGATCTCCTCTGATCTGGAATATGCAGATTAGTTGTTAATTGATCCAGAGGAAGGCAAACAGAAAAAAAGCCAAGGGAAACTTTGCCAATTGTCTCAAATGGGATTTTTTTTTACTCCTTCCTAACCTAGATACTGGGGATCGGATTTCTCCCTGGATCAAAACTCCCTCTCTAATTAACCAGGATAACCCTGAATACCCTTTTTATTTAAAAATATATCCAATACCTTTTTAAAATTATCTATTGAATCCGCTGTCACCACCTCCCTTGGTAGAGAATTCCACAGATTAACCACCCTTACTGTGAAGAACCCTTTTCTTTCTTTAAGGTGGAATATTTTTACTTCTAACCTCAAAGGATGTCCTCGTGACAATTGAAAACCTTTGGCACAAAAAGTTCCCTTGACAAATCTTTATACTGACCTTGGATGTATTTATATAGGGTAATCATATCCCCTCTTAGACGCCTTTTTTCTAGAGAAAATAAGTTTAATTTGGTTAGTCTTTCTTCATAACGTAGCCGCTCCGTTCCTCTTATTAGTTTTGTTGCCCTTCTCTGTACTTTTTCCAGTTCTAAAATGGCCTTTTTATGAAGTGTTGTCTAAAACTGTACTCCATATTCCAAATTGAGTGAGTAGTAGGGATTTGTATAGTGGTAGAATATTTGCTTCCCTTGCTTCTATACCCTTCCTAATACTTGCTAATAGTTTATTTGCCTTTGCAGCTGCTGCTTGGCATTGAGAACTGTTAAGCAGGGAGTTGTTCACAAGCACTCCCAAATCCCTTTCAATATCTGATACCCCTAGATTTGTTTCATTATATTACATGATTTGTCCTTCCATGATGTATAACCTTACATTTATTCATATTAAATCTCATCTGCCATTAATTTGCCCATTTCTCTAATTTATGCAAATCCCTTTGGAGGGAAAGTACATCATTTTCTGATTTAATTACCTTGCACAACTTTGTGTCATCTGCAAAAATGGAGACAATACTTTCCAGTTCTACTTCTAAGTCATTAATAAATATGTTACAAAGGAGAGGACCTAATACTGAACCCTGAGGAACCCCACTTACCACATTAGTCCAATCTGAGATGTTTCATTTACAACCACCCTTTGCTTCCTGTCTTTAGCCAGCTCTCAATCCATATGCATATATTTACTTCTCTAATTCGGTTTATACTCATCTTGAGAGCACATCTCTTCCACTGTATTCATTCTATGATGTTTAGAATGTGTTTGTGTGAGTTTTGATGTCCCAAGAGAACACAAATGAAGAAATGATCCCTCAATGCAAATCGTACCACACCAGCGTTGGTTAAGAAGAACACTTACAGTAACCCTATTTATTTTTAGAAGTTTGAGACGATGCAACATTGAGTTCACATTTCTGGACCTTGTCTAGAATGCATTGATGTTCTTCCTGGACTACCTGCAAAGAACACCCATAAAAAACAGGTGAGGTCCTGAACGGGACAATAGATTATATTATTATATTTATAACTGTTTACAAGCTATGGTGAATATTTAAGTATAAGAAAAAAAAATGCCAAAGTGGTATAAACAACTATTAAATAGCTTTAGCTAAGAAAAATAAATGTTTTAGGACACTATGGTAAAATTAAGGCACCTGCACTCTTATCTGTTCTGCTATACAACATGGTACTAGAAATATGTGCCAATGAGCTGAATAGCATTTTTGAAAAAAACCTTTACAGGTTATGAAATATATTACTGTTTGTAATACCTTTAAAACCTAAATGTTATTGTTTGGGAGTGGAACGAAAGTGAATAAGAGCAGATGTGCATCCAATGTGTGGGTGTAGTTGGATGTGAGGAAAATACAACCTGAACAATCAATTCTTATACACAGTTGATGACATCATTAATGGTGTAATGGACCATTATTTTCTCTAATGAGCATCTTCACTGTCACCCTCACAATTTTGCGTATCTTTCTCACAAACCGTCTGGAAGACTCTCTCCCACACAAACCCTTCTTTTTCCATGGGTATATGTGTGACTATTAGTTACTAGTCCTTCTAAGAATGTGTTGGCATTA
Source organism: Discoglossus pictus (assembly GCA_027410445.1). Classification (NCBI taxonomy): domain Eukaryota; kingdom Metazoa; phylum Chordata; class Amphibia; order Anura; family Alytidae; genus Discoglossus; species Discoglossus pictus. The sequence goes on along the minus strand of CM050169.1, from coordinate 219,304,231 downwards.
TGAACAGAACAAAAAATGGGATGGAAAAGTGGGAAGGTGGTTAGGCTTGAAAGCTAAAAAAATATGTATTTAATCATCATTTTATAGATTGTAGCAATTCTCATTATTAATTGAACATATAATTTAAATGTTTGCATAAAACATGTGTTAATATAATGAGTTTTATATACACTAATTTAGACTATAACAGGGGTAGTCAATTAATATATAATTACGGTATATAAACATAATATATAATAAAAATATTATATATAATATATATACTGTATATTATTATTATAATAATAATAATATATAAAAAAATCCAAAAGGTGTCCACATGTATTTCTAAAAATAAAGTCAAGGTCTGGAGTCCATCTTTGATTATGTATAAAAACAACAATATTTTAATATAATAACACTGAAAAGGGCAAAGGAAGGAACATTAATTTGCTCAAGAGATTTAGCAAGCATCAAAGTGAGTTTGTTAATGTTCATGTTGGTATTTTTCATGCAATTTTTTTTTTTGCATACACTGCTGATTCTCCTCTATCAGATGCATTCATAATCCAGGAAACTGAGATATGCATTTAAACTCACTTCCATGTAGTATACAGAATAAACAGCATTCTATTAGAGAGATGCATTCATAGTTGTTCAGAAATGTAAACGCTTGTCTCACGCACACACACGACTACCACCAATGTATTGTGGTCCCCCAGGGCCCTGCAGAGCCATCAATATTTCTTTATTATTTTTGTGAAAATTTGTTTAAACAATATTTTTTTCTAATAAAAAACTAGCTGTATGCTTTTTTTCCTGCTTAATTATACTCTTTTTTTTTGTTAATTGTGCTGTTGTCCTGGAGGCTTTAAGAGGAATATATAGACAATTTAATAACACTGTGGATAGAGATCCTGATGTATTTGTCTTTTTATATTTTGTCATGACAGATATGCTAGATTATGAGAGTATAGAATAGAAAAAAAAATAGAATTCAGAAAATTGAGTATTGTTGGATTATTAAGATATTATTTTTTTTTTTTTTTTTTTTCAGTGAGATTGGTAATTATGGCCCCTATTTAATTGTCCAAGTTGCAATTACATGAGCCCGTAATGTTATTGATATTCAATTGGCTACTTTTAGCGACTTGCATTTCATTTGTGAGTTACCGTCCTATCTCCTCCTTTGATTTTTCAAGCTTGTAAATGTTACCAGTGCTAAATACACAAAATCCATATTCAATTACAATTCAACAATCCTGTAATTGCCTTCAAACACGTAAATGCAGAACTGTCTCAAGCTCACAAATCAGCAATACCGTACATACTTGAGTATAAGCCGAGTTTTTCAGCCCTTTTTTTAAGGCTAAAAAGGGTCCCCTCGGCTTATACTCGAGTCATTCTCCCCCCCCCCCCCGTGTCTCTCTAACCCCCCCTTGTGTCTCTCTACCCCCCCTTGTCTCTCTCTAACTCCTTCCTTGTGTCTCTCAAACCCCCCCGTGTCTCTCTACCACCCCCGTGTCTCTTTCCCTCCCCCCTCTTTCCAACCGGTATATGCTAATGACGTGGAGCGCATGTGACGTCACGGCATTAGCATATATCGGGTGCCGGCACCCGGTATATGCTAATGGCGTGGCGTGCGTGTGACGTCACGTCATTAGCATATACCGGCAGCCGGGGTTGAGGATGGGGGGTTGAGGAGGAGGGGGTTGAGGAGGGGGGTTGAGGTTGAGCATGGGGGGTTGAGGAGGAGGGGGTTGAGAAGGAGGGGGTTAAGGATGAGGAGGGATGATGAGGAGGGAGGTTGAGGATGAGGAGTGGGGTTGAGGAGGGAGGTTGAGAATGAGGAGGGGGGAAGAGACACAGGGAAGGGAAAGGGGGAAGAGACACAGGGAAGGGAGAGGGGAGAAGAGACACGGGAGAGAGAGGGGGACACAGAAGGCACAAAAGGGAGGGACACAGGGGGCAGCACATTTCCCACCCTCGGCTTATACTAGAGTCACTCGTTTTACATTCTACATTTCTGGATTGCGAGTATGATTGCAAATCGGACTTCTAAACACTGATTGTAGTTTAAACTCCCTGTTTTACTGATGTCATGATGACAATCTTATTTACTATTGTGTCTGTCTAAAATGTAACTTGTGGGCTTGCTTATTTCATCAGGATCATGCCCTGAAATGTTACTTACTGGTTCATGGATTGCATGTTGGGGCTCTGAGCATGCAATTGCGGTCTTGAGTCAATTGAATACATCTATATGTGTAACAAATTTGGTACCTGTGGCCAAAATTTTAGTTTGAAGGTAATTATGGGCTTGAAATTGAATAGGGCCTATATCTGCTGTAGGGCATTTTAAGAATCCAGAGGTCCCAGCATTTTTTTTTTCATTTAAGACTCATCTATGCCTGAAAACATCACTGTCATTATATTTATAACAAATTTTGCATATTGTTTAGGATGGAGGTTTACCAGCTTTAGCTAAGATCAATCTTGTTGCCAGAAATATATGTATTCTCAATAGTTTTTGTTGTTCTTTGGGTGGATTAATAACTGGAAGGCCCAAGAGAGCTTCCCTTGAATCATTACTTATATTCTTGCCTACCAGATAATTATGTTGTATGTTTCATTCTATAATGGTGTCATCATTTGAAATTCCCATAACATGTGTAGTAGTGTTTCCTGTATTCCCCATCCTCTATATTATAAGCTGTCTTGTAGAGGGAATTAATCTTTTGTATGCTATTTGGGGTGATATACCATCACTTCTTGTCTTGTATGTGTGTCAAAAGTTATTGTTTCAACATATTTGGATGGACATACAAAAGCAAGGTCTCGATGGCTACATTCTCTTTTTTTCATAGAAAACAGTTATTTCAGCCTTAAAGAAGCTTATTGAGTGCATCGGACCTTTAGTGAATTTGGTTGACTGCACAATAGTCAATATATTTTTTTGGAGACAAGTGAACACATGAATATTTCAATCTTTCACTGTTACAAAAATCAATAGTTTCAGTTCTGATTTCTACATACTGCTTCCAGATTTGTACCTTCAAAAAAAAGGAGATACCTAACTACGCAGTATATGGAATTTTTGTTGTTTTCAGTCTTGCCTTGCTCTCCATGACTCTATGGACTGTAGCATGCCTGGCACATCTGTCAGCCATGCCCCTCTAAACTCCATTAAACACATGTTAATTGTTTCAATTACCTTACATCCCCTTCTTCACATGCCTTCAAATTTTCCCAGCATTAGATTCTTCTTCCAGCATCTTCTGTCTTCTCCTGATATGGCCAAACTATTTGAACTTTAGCCTTCCAGTGCAATGTTTGGAGTTAATTCTAGGGTGCTCCGTCTCCTTTATGGTCCAGCCCTCACAACTGTATCTTACTACTGGGAATACCAAAGAAACTAACTCCAAGAACCTTTGTTGATAGTGATTTATCTTTACTTTTTAATGGCTTATCCCCAGTAGCAAACATCTTTTAATTTCATGGCAGCAGTCACCATCTGAAGAGATCTTTGGAGCCCAGGACAATAAAAGTTGTCACTGCCTCCATTTCTTCTTTTTATTGTTGAGCAGCATGTCAGCTATTGCATTCTCTTCTTTCACCCTCATCAATAGGTCATTTAGTTCTTCCTTATATTAAGCCATAAGAGCTGTAGATAATTATCCCAGCAATATTAATTCCGACTTTGGATTATTCCAGTACAGCATTATGCATGTTGTATTCCACATATAAATTGAATAAACAATGTGATAATATACATCCTTGTTACACTCCTTTCCTGATCTTGAACCATTCAGCTGTTCCATGTTTGGTTCTGACTGTGGCTTCTTGATCCACCTAGAGATTCTTCAGGAGGCAGATGAGAAGATCTGGTAATCCCATTTCTTTAAAAACTTGCCACATTTTGTTGTGATCCACACAGTCTATGAAGCAGATGTAAATGTTTTTTTATTTTTTCTGGAACTCGTTCGCTTTCTCTGTACTTCAGCAGATATTGGCAATTTAATCTCTTGTGCCTCCGCCTTTGTGTAGCACCGTTTGTACATCTGATAGCTCCAAGTCCATATATTTTTGGAGCTGAGCTTTCAGGATCTTAAGCATTACATTGCTGGCATGTGAAATGAGTGCAACTGTTTGATAATTGGAGCACTCTTTGACACTGCCTTTTTGGGGGATTTGTATATAGACTGACCTTTTCCAGTCTACTGACCGCTGTTGAGTTTTGAAAATTTGTTGTCATTAGACAAATAACACTTTCACACCATCATCTTCTAGAATTTGTAACAGTTAGCTTTGATTCTATCAACTCCTGCAGCCTTGTTATCAGAAAGGCTTCCTAGGGCAATCACACTTCACCCTCCAAGATGTCTGGCTCCAGCTCATTGGTTAAACTATTGAGGTTATCAATGCTGCTAAGATCCTTTCTGTATAGATATTATGTGTTTTCCAGCCACCTCTTTTTTACCTGATCTTCTCATGTTAAATCCATACCATTTTTGACTTTTATCATGCCCAATTTGGAAAGAAAGGTGCCTTTGAGATTCTGAATTGTTTCAATCTTGATGGGGTGTCTGGACTTTCCCAATCTGATATCTTCTTCTATCTCTTTACATCGCTCATTACAGAATGTCTCCTTGTCTCTTCTTGATATGCTCTGAAATTCTGCATTCCGTTGGATAAATCTTTCCCCATGTCTGTTCTTGTCTCAAAATACTCTCCCAACTACCCTCTCGTTACCACCTCCTCTCACTCCCGCCTTCAGGACTTCTCTCATGCTGCCCCTATTCTTTGGAACTCTTTGCCTCCCTCCACTAGACTATCCTTCCTCCAAACTTTTAAATTCTCACAAAACAACATCTGTTTAAATAAGATTATCACCTTCAGCCTTAATATGCAAAGCCCTCCTGCATCACACCCACACATAATAATAATAAAAATAATAATAAGAAGAAGAATATTTCCATTACCTGTTTGCATTTATTCTTTCCTGGGCTACTTTCAAAGCCTCATTAGATAGCCAGTTTGACTTCTTAGTTTTCTTTATCTTAGGGATATTCTTTGTTGCAGTTTTCTGGACAATGTCACAAACCTGTCCAAAGTTGTTTATGCATTCTATCCTTCATGTCTAGTCCCTTAAATCTATATTTACCTCCATTGCATATTCACAGGGGATAATATTTATTTTGTATCTGCATTGTCTGATGATTTTCCCTCTTTTCTTCAGTTTAATTCTGAAGTTTGCAATAAGAAACTCATGGTCTGAGCCACAGCCAGCTCAAGGTCTTGATTTTACTGACTGTATAGAGCTTTTCCATCTTTGGCTACAAAGTATTAAGTCAATCTGATTTCTATATTATTTATCTGGTGAAGTCCATGTGTAGAGTTGTCTCTGTTAGAAGAATGAGATAATACTACTAATCTCTGACCTGCTTCATTTTGTACTCCAAGGCCAAACTTCCCAGTCCAGGTATTGTGTGTCGCGTTGTCCTCTCAGGCCGCCTGGGTTGGCCGCAGCGTCGTGTTACCCGGCGGAGCCTGATGGGCGTGATGAAGTCAGCCTCATCGGAAGCGTGATTTCCACCCGTTTTGCAGGCTTTCGGCGGTCTCCACATGCCCTGCAACAGGAGTCCCACCCTCCCAACCCCCTTTAGTTGGCTAGGTGAAGTTGTGTTGGAATTAGGAATGTTCGTTATATAAAAAAAAAAATAAAGAAGAGAAGTGTTTAAAAAGCAAATTTTACTAAGTTAAAAAAAAAAGAAAAAAAGTGGAGACAGTGGTCTTTTATGTATGTTGTATATGTGTTTGGTGTTGGCGGGAGGTGAGTTGGCCGGCCCACTGGCCTAAATGGGCGTAGCCCTACCTCACAGGCGTTCTTAAAGGTTAAGCATTGGGGGCCTTGGGTACAAACCCAAGGCGTGAGGTAACTGTCCGTGGCCAGGCTCCTCCTCCATAATACGTCAAGAAGTTATCAGTTATTGCGTATGTTTACTAATTTACTATGTAAATTAATAAAAGCTGTGGCCCGTTTTCTCCCCGTCTTTTATTGCTAGAAACTAGCCCAAATGCATCATGCCTGGGTAATGTTTTGTTCACTTCTTTGGCATTCCAATCTCTTATGATGAGTGTAACATACAATTTTACACAGCTTTACAATTTAAAAAAATGTTTTCTTTGTATGAACAATTATTGCTGCATGGGTTAAAATTTTGCTCTCTTAACCTCAATACAAATTTAAAATGCAACCAATTAAGCTCCACTTATTTTTAATCATGGAATGCACCAATTGAGTGACAGAGACATATGAGGAAATCTCGTACATCCGCTACTGTCTATACCAAATAAAGCAATACCATTTCAGAAAGGAAATAGAGATTTTGTAAAAAATCAGTTTATACATGGTTTAAAATACCAATTGTAACACCCATTTGTTTTAATGTTTCATACATACTATGTTAAATAAAAATGTCAATAGAGAACCCCATAAGCCCTTAATTAACCATATAAATCATGGGGTCAATACAGACCCACATAAGCCCTTAATTAACCCTATAAATCATGGGGTCAATACAGACCCACATAAGCTCTTAATTAACCCTGTCACTCATGGGGGTCAATACAGACCCCCATAAGCCCTTAATTAACCCTATAACTCATGGGGGTCAATACAGACCCCCATAAGCCTTAATTAACCCTGTCACTCATGGGGGTCAATACAGACCCCAATAAGCCCTTATTTGACCCAATCAGTCCCATAAGGGTCTAAGAAGACCCTCATAGGACAATTAGAAGCCTATTATTAACCCTATAAGCGCCATGAGGGTCGTCCAGGACCCTCATGACACTAAGTACAAACACTACACTACACTTTCCCCCCCAATAAACCACTAAATCTAAACTAACCCCCTCTACCCTAACCTATTAACTCCTACCTACCTAACACCACCTACCTAACCCCCTATTAAAGCCCCCACCCTACTAATTATATAAAAATAAAAAAACCTAAGGTACATAAAATGAAAAACAAATCACAACCCCCCCACACTACATAAAATAAAAAAAGCTAATGTACATAAAATAAAAAACAACCCCCCACACTAAATAAAATAAAAAAAGAATTACACACCTGCAAAGGAATACACAAATACACATGACAATCATGAATAAATTATAAATATACACATAACAACAATACATTTCCCCCAATCTATACCTAACCCCCAATCTAAACACCCCCCTATCTATACCTAACCCCAAATCTAAACATCCCCCTTGTCTATACCTAACCCCCAATCTAAACACCCCCTGTCTATACCTAACCCCCAATCTAAACACCCCCTGTCTATACCTATCCCCCAATCTAAACACCACCCCCTGTCTATACCTAACCCCCAATCTAAACACCCCCCCTGTCTATACCTAACCCCCAATTTAAACACCCCCCCTGTCTATACCTAACCCCCATTCTAAACACCCCCCTGCTAAATCCACGTTCTATTAAAAAAAAAAAAACTATTAAACCCCCACCCTACTAATTACATAAAATAAAAAAACCTAAGGTACAATAAAGTAAAAAAAGGATCACAACGCCCCCAAACACTACATAAAATAAAAAAAACTAAGGTACATAAAATAAAAAACAAATCACAACTCTCCCGCCCCCCCCCCCCCCCCCCACACTACATAAAAAAAAAAAAACTAAGGTACATAAAATGAAAAAAAGAATCACAACCCTCCCCCCACACACTACATAAAAAAACTAACGGAGGTCCACACTCGCAGACCTCCCCTGCGCTAATGAGCCTCTTAGAGCCTTTTGCGGAAAGAAATAGACAATGGCGCCTTCTGATTGGCTGAAAACACTGTCTATCAAATTTCAGCCAATCAGAATGTGCCAATGTGTGATACACCCCTATCTCCCATTCTGATACACCCACACGGGGTGATTGGCTGAAGGCATCTGCGCCTTTTGATTGGCTGTTGTATAGCTCCTTCCGACAATCAGAATAGGAGATAGGGGTGTATCCCATCCTGATTTGCTCACACATTGGCGCCTTCTGATTGGCTGAAATTTGATAGACCGCGTTTGACAGCGGAAAAGGCTCTAAGAGGCTCACTAGCGCAGGGGACGTCTGCGAGTGCGGACCTCCGTTATTTTTTTTATTTTTTTTTGTGTGATTCTTTTTTTTATTTTATGTACCTTAGGTTTTTTTATTTTATGTAGTGTGGGGGGGGGGGGAGTTGTGATTTGTTTTTTATTTTATGTACCTTAGTTTTTTTTTTTATGTAGTGTGTGGGGGCGTTGTGATCCTTTTTTTACTTTATTGTACCTTAGTTTTTTTTATTTTATGTAATTAGTAGGGTGGGGGGTTTAATAGGGGGTTAGGTAGGTGGTTAGTTTAAATTAAGTGGTTTATTGGGGGGAAAGTGTAGTGTAGTGTTTGTACTTAGTGTCATGAGGATCCTGGAGGACCCTCGTGGTGCTTATGGGGTTAATAATAGGCTTCTAATTGCCCTATGAGGGTCTTCATAAACCCTTATGGGACTGATTGGGTTAATTCAGGGCTTATGGGGGTCTGTATTGACACCCATGAGTAATAGGGTTAATTAAGGGCTTATGGGGGTCTGTATTGACCCCCATGAGTGACAGGGTTAATTAAGTGATTACAGGGGTCTGTATTGACCCCCTTGAGTTATGGGGTTAATTTTTGTTGCCTGGGGTTAATATTTTTTAGCGCAAGTCCTTTCAGGCCCTTTACGGTCCTTTAAGGACCCGCAAGGCGGGAAATGTAAAATTTTAAATGCAGCGGGGGCACGATTGGTGCCGATCGGGGACCCCCGCTGCAAGGAGTTAATGTGGGGTAGCTGCAGGGGTCCCAATTGATGATTTAGGACCCCCGCAGCAATTGATGAGGTGTGGGAGCCTGCGAGATCATCTCACAGGCTGTCACTCTTTTTGTAGATTTTCTCCGTGTTGATACGGACGGCCCTGCTGCGTAGCTCACACATTGCTCGCAGCAGGGCTAATTAAATAGCGTCGGAACTTTTAGCAATTTGCAGCTCGTAGGGTTTAAGTAGAAGCCTCTTATCTACAAGGCTGGAATTTAATAGGGCTAATAAATACTTACATTGAAATCAGCAAAATGTCTTGTAATTTCTGACAGTTACAAATTAGGGTTAACACCCTCCAAACCCAGGCTAACTTAGCATCACATTTAAAATTATTTGTTTTGACCAATCAGGTTAGCTTAAACTTTTGAATTAACAGTGGAGTTCCTGTTTGTGCTGCAAAGCATCCTGTTATATGTAGTGCACCACTGATGTGTGCTATGTGCTGCTACTGACATACAGATAGGAAGCTGCAAGGAGATTGGCTGAGCAATCAGCAGCAGATAAATAGTAATTTAATTTTATGAGATGTGCTGCAAACATATACAGGGAGTGCAGAATTATTAGGCAAGTTGTATTTTTGAGGATTAATTTTATTATTGAACAACAACCATGTTCTCTATGAACCCAAAAAATTCATTAATATCAAAGCTGAATATTTTTGGAAGTAGTTTTTAGTTTGTTTTTAGTTTTAGCTATTTTAGGGGGATATCTGTGTGTGCAGGTGACTATTACTGTGCATAATTATTAGGCAACTTAACAAAAAACAAATATATACACATTTCAATTATTTATTTTTACCAGTGAAACCAATATAACATCTCAACATTCACAAATATACATTTCTGACATTCAAAAACAAAACAAAAACAAATCAGTGACCAATATAGCCACCTTTCTTTGCAAGGACACTCAAAAGCCTGCCATCCATGGATTCTGTCAGTGTTTTGATCTGTTCACCATCAACATTGCGTGCAGCAGCAACCACAGCAGACACTGTTCAGAGAGGTGTACTGTTTTCCCTCCTTGTAAATCTCACATTTGATGATGGACCACAGGTTCTCAATGGGGTTCAGATCAGGTGAAAAAGGAGGCCATGTCATTAGATTTTCTTCTTTTATACCCTTTCTTGCCAGCCACGCTGTGGAGTACTTGGACGCGTGTGATGGAGCATTGTCCTGCATGAAAATCATGTTTTTCTTGAAGGATGCAGACTTCTTCCTGTACCACTGCTTGAAGAAGGTGTCTTCCAGGAACTGGCAGTAGGACTGGGAGTTGAGCTTGACTCCATCCTCAACCCGAAAAGGCCCCACAAGCTCATCTTTGATGATACCAACCCAAACCAGTACTCCACCTCCACCTTGCTGGCGTCTGAGTCGGACTGGAGCTCTCTGCCCTTTACCAATCCAAGCACGGGCCCATCCATCTGGCCCATCAAGACTCACTTTCATTTCATCAGTCCATAAAACCTTAGAAAAATCAGTCTTGAGATATTTCTTGGCCCAGTCTTGACGTTTCACCTTGTGTGCCTTGTTCAGTGGTGGTCGTCTTTCAGCCTTTCTTACCTTGGCCATGTCTTTGAGTATTGCACACCTTGTGCTTTTGGGCACTCCAGTGATGTTGCAGCTCTGAAATATGGCCAAACTGGTGGCAAGTGGCATCGTGGCAGCTGCACGCTTGACTTTTCTCAGTTCATGGGCAGTTATTTTGCGCCTTGGTTTTTCCACACGCTTCTTGCGACCCTGTTGACTATTTTGAATGAAACGCTTGATTGTTCGATGATCACGCTTCAGAAGCTTTGCAATTTTAAGAGTGCTGCATCCCTCTGCAAGATATCTCACTATTTGTGACTTTTCTGAGCCTGTCAAGTCCTTCTTTTGACCCATTTTGCCAAAGGAAAGGAAGTTGCCTAATAATTATGCACACCTGATATAGGGTGTTGATGTCATTAGACCACACCCCTTCTCATTACAGAGATGCACATCACCTAATATGCTTAATTGGTAGTAGGCTTTCGAGCCTATACAGCTTGGAGTAAGACAACATGCATAAAGAGGATGATGTGGTCAAAATACTCATTTGCCTAATAATTCTGCACTCCCTGTAGGCTGCTTTTTGTCTAAGGAGTGCAGAAATGTATTAATCCATGAAACTTGAATATGGGTAAACATTTGCTAAGGGATCCCTGGTGGTCTAAATGGTTAGGAGTCCATGCTTTCACCATAGTAACTGGGGTTTGATCCCCATTCAGGTAACCAAGAAGTGACACCACCCTTAAGCTGAGCAGGGTCTTGCCTGGTCAGTACTTGAATGAGAGGCATCCAGGAGCACTATGCTGTGGCCAACTGGAGAAGGAACTGGCAACCCACTCCAGTATCTTTGCCATGAATCCCAAGTGGATCAGTATGACCATGGACATCAAGATGTCCATCCTGGTGTGTTACAATCTATGAGGTCATGGAGAGTCAGAAACAACTGAACAACAACAAAAAAACAAGTTCTAAAGCTTATTCATAGTTTTTTCACCAATGCAGAATATCAAAGTGATAAGAATTTACATTTACTATGAGAAGAAGCTTATAATCAAGGGTAAAGCTTACACATTTGTAATAAAGGGTTTTTTGATCTAACCATTAAACTTCAATATAGATAAATAAAGCAACTGTCTGTGGTTATGCAAATTTTGAAACACGAACATCATTCTTAGTCTTCTGTTGGGAGTAACAGTACTTTCCACTGCACGCTAGTTTCTGGTAAGAGGATATAAATGTTTGCAAAAGATATACAATACATAAATGTAAGATATAAAACACAAAATTGTACATTATTCATTGCTTCAGAGTGCAGTTTACCTGTACTTTCATTTTGGCAATATTGCCATCGGGTGTATAAGCTTGTCCCTTGGCTTATAAAAGGATGTAAGTTGCTAAAGAACTTGTGGTTTAATGCTCTTTCTATGATTTCAGGTACAGGCAGAATTATAGCCATCTCTGACATAAGCCACATATATAAATCATTTAAACACAAGAGGAGACTATGAAAACACACAGGAAGTGTCTATTCAAAATGGGGATGGCAGTTATTATTATTATTATTATTATTATTATTATTATTATTATTATAGTTTATTTATAACGCACCAACATATTCCGTAGCGCTGTACTTAAATTAGGTTCAGGCAATGATAAATACAGATTAACATTTAGCAAAGGAAGGAGGGCCCTGTCTTTGAGCTAGGAATCCAATGTCCATGGTGAATTCCCAAAGTACTTAGGATAGAAACTCGCAGACTTACAATCTAAGGTATAGTGAGTGGTAAAAGAGTGAGAGAGAGGTGATAAGCGTGTTAGGGTGGAAAGTGATACACTTCTTTTAAAAGATGCGTTTTAAGTGAGGTTTTAAATGTTTTGAGGCAAGGGGATAATCTGGTGGAGCGAGGCAAGGAGTTCCAGAGACTTGGGGCAGCACAAGAAAAGTCCTGGAGGCGGGAGTGAGAGGAGGTGACAAGAGTTGTAGAAAGAAGAAGGTCATTAGCAGAACGAAGAGGGCGGGTGGGGGAGTATTTGGAGATGAGAGCAGAGATGTACGGGGGAGCATTATTGTTGAGGGCTTTGTAAGTTAGGGTCATGATTTTAAATTTTATTCTTGAGGCTAAGGGAAGCCAGATTGACAGAGAGGTGATGCCGACACTGAACGTTGCTGTTACAATACATCTGCCAGTGCTCTCGGCAAGAATAACTGGAAGATCATAAGTTTACAAGGACAGAGCCACATAAAAGTTGTCCATTATCATGTTCAGTTACGATATAGAAAAAAGTTGATGTTTTATTGATCTCACCACCTACTTACTTTTTTGGCAAAGTATACAACAATCTAAGAACATTAGAATTATTGTAAGCAGGGGCGGGTCTTCCAGTGGTGCAGGGGCCCCCACCTTGGCTCAATCCAACACAGCCCCCCTGGGCCTCTCCAGGAGGCAAGCCCCCCTGGCCGGAAATTGGTCCATGCCAATGCTCAGTTTTAAAAAAAGAGCGATTCTACTGAAGCTCCAAGAGTTGGCCGTGTAGAGCAAGGGGGCTAACTTTAAATTATTGCTTCCCTTTTTTCCTTCTGGAGACCGGGATTGGAGTATCCATGTTGTTTTTCCATTACAGTAAAATTAGATGGACATGGAACACAATAATCCCAGTCTCCTAACTCAATTGGTTTGTCTGCCGAACAGTATTATTAATTATCGAAACAATATTTTAGTTCTATAATAAATGAAGATATCTTATTCACATAATTTTAATAAAACAAAACAGTTCTGCCTTATACTGTCTCCTTATATCTATTTACTAGGAAGTGACTTTAAGACTGTGTTTTATTCTTTGTATTATTAATGTCTATAAAACAGAATATGAAGAGGAAGTTAAAAAAGGGAGGGCAGAGGGGGCTGGCTGGTCTATTTCTGGGCAATCAATTTAAATCTGACTACTTGGCTGAACAAATTCAGTGCTATAGAGTTCGCAGAAAAAAGAAATACAAAACAAGCCTTGGAAACTGAGGTAAAAAAATATTAAATGTAATAACATTTTGTTGGATATTATGCTGTAACCCAGAAGGTTTATGATTCAGTTTAGCCCTTTAATTGAGTAATTACCTTTCAAAAAGTTGCTTGGCTACTACAGAATATATTTTAAAATGTTCAAACCATAAAATCAATAATTAATACATGAATACGTTAATTCATAAACAGTATTTTAAAACTCTATTGTTTTCAGCAAATTAAAAAGAGCTTAACTCTTCATTAATGCTAAGACGGTTAAAGAAACAATGAGCCTCATTCAATTGCAATTTGGCAATTGAATAGGGCTCTATATAAGCACATAGCATATTTTTTTACTGAAGTTTTTAGTTAGTGAACTTCTATCCAAAAGCAAGGTCTTCACTAACTAAAAACTACTATAAAAAAATATGCTGTGTGCGTATATAGGGCCCTATTCAATTAGCCAAATGGCAATTGAATGAGGCCCAATCTACGATATTCTAAATATGGTACTTGAATAATGTGATAGATTATTTGTTTATATATTTATTTATATTTATATAGTGATTTTATCCAAAGTTCTTTTCCGTGTTAAACAACAATATAAACCAAGCACCAATAGGTAAATTAGGACTATATGGACTATAAGGGCAAGGCAGAGAATAAGGGCCATATTCTATTAGCTACTTGCAAATCCTAAACTTGGCTTCAGGTGTTTCTTTTTAAATGTTTATATGCATTCTATTGACTTAAGATTTCATTAGTGCCAATAAGTATTATTTGCCGAATATGTAGAAATATTAAGAGTGATTTTAAGTGTGTATAAATTTACGAATTGGGCAATAAGTGTGGTATACTTTGCTACTGGGATAGTGCATTCAATAATATATATATTATTATTTTATTAGATTATAGAAGCACTTCTGTTTTCAGAACACCGGACAGGTTTGGGAGCAAATAAACAACATTAGCAACAATGTAAGCCGCAAGTATAAAACCATTTTCACAAATTAAGATTTTTAGCAGATTTTGCTTGAGCTTGGACCTTTAGCGCAATACTTGTTGGCCTGGAGCCTGAGGGGGAGAATTATTCTTGATTGATGTGTTTCCATGTAACCCTGTTTTAATCCATTTAACCTTGTCAAAGCCTTTCAATAGAACTGAATTTATATTTGCATCTAAAGTCTCTCCTAGGTGAGTAATCCTGCTAGAAAAACCATCAAATTTTCTCGCCCTTGCAATCAATGAAAAATTAAATATACCGTAGTAATAAAATAAAGACTATTTACCTTCTAAAACATAGTTTGTCTATTACCAAGTCAGTGACAAAGGTGTTTAATACTTTATTTAGCAAGTAGAAGTTCTATAATGTAACTAGCGACTTGCCCATCAAAAATGACGGCAATAAAAAGTGAAGCCTGGCAATACTGTTTGCCACACAATGGGAACCTCTCCTCCTCTACTTTACTGACCTTGCGATGAGCGCACCTTTGGCGCTCACTGTGAGCCCCCACCTCTCCCACCGTCTACTTTACTGGCCTTGCTATGAGCGCCTGTGTCTCCCCCTGTCTACTTTCTCCCTTGTGTCTCATTTACCCCCTCTTCTTCCTCCCTTGTGTCTCCTTTCCCCCTCCTCTCCCTCCCTTGTATCTCCCCTGTGTTTTTACCCCCTCTCCCTCCTGTGTCTCTAACCCCCTCCCCTGTGTCTCTTTCCCTCCTGTGTCTCTTTCCCTCCCCCTCTCGCCCATGTCTCTTTTCCCCTGCTTGCCCCTGTGTATCTTTTCCCCTCTCCCCATGTTTCTTTCCCCCTCTCCCCCGTCTCTCTTCCCCTCCCTTTCCCTCCCATGTGTCTCTTTCCCCCTCCCTCTGTGTCTCTCCCCCCTCCCCCTGTGTCTCTTTCCCCCCTCTACCCATTGTGTCTCTTTCCCATGTGTCTCTTTCCCCCCTCTCCCCCATGTCTTTTCCCCCTCCCCTGTGTCTCTTTCCCCCCTCTCCCCGTGTCTCTTTCCCCCCTCTCCCTCCTATGAGTCTCTTTCCCCCTCCCCTGTGTCTCTTTCCCCCTCTCCCTCTTTGTCTCTTCCCTCAACGCTTGCTCTGTGTCTCTTCCTCCTCCCTTTAGGCGCGCATGCTCTGCGCATGCACGGCTCACGCGCGATCGGATTGCCTTTGCGATTGGATCGTTGTCAAACTGTGATTCGGCGCAAAGCGTGACGACAAATCGCAGTTTGACAATTATTATATGTGATTACTATCCACACAGGAAGACACATTCTGCTACTGTCCTTAATGCCCCTATACACTGCATTGGCAAAAATTTGCACTAACGTTAATTTAAGGCTATGACTTAAAAGATGGAATACAGGAAAATTGGAAGTTAATGTATATTTACAAGTGGAAAAAATTAATGCCACTTCCTTAAACTCCAAATGATTTTCAGTCTCATCCTTAATGACCTCACAAATATTATGATTAATGGCATCAGCTATGATAACAGTAGAGAGTCCCTCCATATTTATGTATGCTGTTGTCGCTGTCATAGAGTAGGATCCCACAGAAGGTGAGATGCTCTGTTTTGCTGCTCCTTTCTTCGATACTGCTCATCCAATACACACCTTGTGTGTTATTTTAATATTCTTTGTGAAATATTACTATTCCTTACCCAATAATTAAAAACAGTTATTGAATTTACAGTGCTTTAATTCCTCCTGACATAGCCTGTGTTAAACAAATACACCCTAACTATATTTCACTAATAGGATGGCTTCATCAGGAGTCATGTCACTCAACAAATATCCCCAGTAGGATGGCTTTATCAGGAATTCTGGCAAAACATATTGAGTGACAGCTAAGGAGCAAATAAGCTGACCCATGTAAGACAATGATTTGTGAGAATTGGGTGTTCATGTGAGATCTCAATTCAGTTATTATGCATAGGCAGAGTAATACTGCACAATAATACAACATTGTGTGTTTTGGAAAGTGGTTCTCAACCTTGGTCGTGGTGCACTCTTTCAAGTTTGCCCCTTCAGTAGAGACTAGGATGTGAATATCCTTTTGCTGTTGCTTTTGATAAGTATTTATGTATCCCAGATAGACCTAAAAACAATGGTGTAGTAAGTCATGTTTAAATGTGTAATATGAAACATGCCTGCAACCAAATCATTAAAAGTATATCTAAGTTTCCCTGTTTTTAACTTTTTCTTATCTAACATATGCTGCTTATATCAGACACACTAAACATTGAGTGATTCTATAAGCATACAGATTTATTTTATTTAAAAATAAAATTTGTTTTCACCCCCCCAGAGCTGCTTAAATAGGCACAGTGTACCTACCAATAGAAACACTTCATTCAAGTGCAGTTTTACACCCTATACTAATCCTCAAGCCAACAGCAGTACAATGCAGAGATCTGCAGAGTAATGTCTGAACTGCTCCTTGCTTCCTTGTGCAGGGGAAAAATAAGACTACACGTTTCATGATGTCTGCTGCACCGATTGAAACAATGCATTAGCAGGGAATGGACAATATGCAGGGGTGGTAATCAAGTGTGAATGTGTTGCACAGAGAGACTCTTTTATAAAAATACATAGCACCTTCTAACATGGTGCCACACTACCCCAGACTGCTTTACAGCACAATCAGGAATTTCAGAATTTGATACAAATGTATCAGCCTTTGCTTCCTCCTTATAGGTCAAAATGAATTATGAATTTTATGCTCTTTAGCCTGCGTTTGGAGTGGGTGTTAACTGTAAACTGTAAACTTCAAGGTAAGTTTTTAAATGTTTATTTTGTGTTTTTTTTTTCATGCAAAATACACTACTGATTCTCCGCTATCAGATTCATTCATAATCCAGGAATCTTAGATATGCCTTTAATATCCTTATCTTGACCACTATAACACTCTCCTATCCGCCATTCTTGTCCCCAATCCAATATCTCGGCCATGCTCATTTGCCTGTGTTTCTTGTGTTGGTACATGTTGTGCCTGAAAATTTAGTAGCTGCCTGTTAGACAAAGCCACCTCTTCCCATTAACTGTACAATGGCTGGATCCCAGCAGAAATTGAGTTTAAACTTTGAAAGTAAGTTTAATATTGAATGTTTGTTCACTTTTTTTTGTTAAAATTATTTTTCTACTACATCTTTTATGCTGTTAGCAGAAATACAAATTATAAAGAAATATACTTTAAGTTCGCTTTCACAATAGATCTTTTAATACCACTACACACCCTTATTTAGGTGTCTGTGCCATTATCTTCAAATTCTCCCTAAACTAAACTTTTGCGTAGCTCAGGGTCCACTTCTCAGTCATTCAGTCATATCTGACTCTTCCTGATCCTATGGACTACAACACATCAGGCACATCTGTCCGTCAATGCCCCTCTGAGCTCCCTTAAGCTCATGTGGATTGCTTCAATTACCTGTTCTATTTATCTCCATCTTCTAAGTGTGCCTTCAATCTTTCCCAGCATCAGAGTCTTCTCTAGAGAATCCTGCCATTTCAGAATATTTGAGCTTCAGTCTCATGATCAAACCTACCAGTTTGTCTTGATTTCATGTAGGATTTATTTATTGGATCTTCTTACAGTTCAAAGGACACTTAACCGTTTTCGCCAACACCACAATTCAATGGCATCAATTCTACAGCGCTCCGACTTCTTTAAGGTCCAGCTCTCACATCCGTATGTAACTACTGGGAATACTAACGATGCAGACCTTTGTTGATAGTGAAATATCTTTACTTTTTAAAAGCTCTTCTTAATTGTGCATGCAGGACTTTTGTTGTCTTGGACAGACTCTACAGAATTTATTGTCTTGCTAAATTAAACTCTGTCCGTTTCACAGCTTCAAATGCTTCCTGCAATATAATCTCTTTATAGAAACTACATACCGCCATTTAAACCAAAACATCCTGGGTTTCTATTACCAAAATTTCTTGAGGTGCACTAACCTTCTCCAGTAGGTACATAGTGCTGACTGGACCCATGTCAATCATCTTTATTTATGACTTTACCTCTTTATATAATAACTTCCCTGGAATTTATATATCTGTTATATTGATTTAGTCTCTAGATTTCAATATACTAACATTACATCTTATGTATAGTTAGAGACATAACATATGCTGTCCTTAACAATTATGCAAAGCATTTAAACAAACAATATAAAAAAAACATGTTTGATGTTTAGTAATTGCAAATGTACTACAAAATATATTCAGAATTACCTGACAATCATGTCAGCCAACTCTGCACATACAAATTGGATAACCACAACCAATGATTCAACCTGTAGTTTAGGGGCTTCAAACGAATGACTTAAAGAGAGTTAGTTTAATTAAGTGTTAATTATCCTGCTATCATAGAGCCTCGTCCAATTGAGCTTTCGCTTGATCCGGTAGCCCATAATGGAGGCGCCAAGTTAATTTGCTATTCAATTGGTGTCTTTTTGCAGGCTAAAAATGGGTTACGGGCTTGAAAAAATGGCGATGTTTACAGCCTCCCGAAGCCTTTGATCTTTCAAGGCCGCAATACTTCGAGTCGCGAACATCGTTAATCTCTATTCAATAGCAAAAATCGTTCAAGACTGCAGCCGCAATAAAGCCTGCAAACGCCATATTTAATGCTGGAGAAGGAAGTACAGAACGTTTCTCCAGTCTGTACCAGTAAGTAGGCAGATTCAGGGAAGTCAGCTGAAGGCTGTGCCACAGTCTGAAAATTATGAGCCTCATTCAATTGGCCGAATTTGAGATACAGGGCCCATAAGTGAGATCGCTGTCAAATTTGCTATTCAATTGGCGTCTTTTAGCATGCTCGGATCGTATTTACGAGTTACGAGCTTGAAAAATTGTCAGCTGTACAACTCGTAACTTACACCATCCACAAGCCTTTGATGTGTCACTTTTGCAGGGCTAAAATCGCAAATCGCTATTTAATTGCTCCAATTGCTCCAATTCCCTGAGTTTGCAAGCGTATCCACATTCATAAACCGCAAAAAATGATGAGCAAAGGCTTTCTGGACACAGTGTAATAACTGCATTTCTCGGAATTCTGGGCATGAAACAGTTTTTTTTTAACTCAAATGTGAACACAAATATACTATTTATTCACTGTTCTACTGTATGGTAGAGGGCTTCTATCGCTCTTTTGCCACACATATATTAAACATAAATAAATAAATAAATATATATATATAAATGGGAATGCTCGAGTATGTCTCTGCAAGGAAAGACAGTTCAGTGAATTTGCTGGTGGGTTATGTCAGGCATGAAGAAGCACAATTTGCTTACCCGGTATGTTACATCCTTCCTGCAGAATTTTCCACTGCCCATAACAAACCAAGCACAGCAAGAACTTTACATTCTTTCCTGTTTCATTTCTGTGAAATAAAAATGAAAACACATACAAAAAATAAGAAAATATTAAATAAAAATGCTAATCTAAGAAGAAAAACTGTTATGTTTATACCTTTATTCCCATAACAAATGTGCATGTGTTCTGTGAAAACACAAATATGCTTGAACTTTATTAATAAACTAGTAACTTGACAGTTGGTATTTGATGTGTCTACCCCCTCCCCTGTGTCTCTTTCCCCCACTCCCTCCTCAGTATCTCTTCCTCCCCTGTATCTCTTTCCCCCCTCCCCTGTGTCTCTCCCCCCCTCTCCCCTGTGTCTCCCCCCGTATTTCTCCCCGCTCCCCTGTGTCTCTTTCTCCACCTCCTCCTTCCCCATGTCACTCATGCTTGTTTGCCCCATTTCTCTTTCCCCCTTCACTGTGTCTCTTCCCCCTCCCCTGAGTCTCTTTCCCCCTCTCCCCTGTGTCTCTCCCTGTGTCTCTCCCCCTTCCCCTGAGTCTCCCCCCACCCCTGTGTCTCTCCCCCCTCCCCTGTGTCTCTTTCCCCCCTCCTCATTACCCTGTGTCTCTCCCCCTCCCCTGTGTCACCCCCCCCCCCCTCCACTGTGTCTCTTCCCCCCTCCTCCTTGCATCCTAAGGCGATCCCGCGTTTCCTAAGTGTTTGGAGGCTAAGTCCCGCATGTTCAATGTGTAATCTGCTCGCCTCGCTTCAGGAGGCTCACAGGAGCACCTTTGTGGCTAAGTCCCACATGTTTCATTGCCTCCACTGTCGCCTCGCTTCGCCTTCGGAGCTCATCGCCTACATGCTGCGAGTTTTATTGCCTTAACGGCTCGCCGCGCTACGTGAGGCCGTAGGCGCTCATCCCTACAACCCGCGGGACTACAGATCAACAGAAACCTCAATTATCCAATTTACAGTGAAAGCTCCGTAGCAGTTTGAAAATGTGTTAAAGAATTATGGTCCGTAACAAAAAAAATTCGGGCACTGCAAAAATTTAACGGCTGAAAAACTGAGTCAGATACAAGACATAGGGAGAGAGCTAGAGAGACAGACACGGGACATAGGGAGAGAGAGAGGGGGGGGAGGGAGAGAAGGGGAAGAGAGAGAGATAGGCAAGAGAGATAGGAAAGACAGGACAGAACGACACAAGACATAGCTAGAGATACAGATACAGGACATTGTGAGAGAGAGAGGGAGACACACATTCTAAAGTGAATCATTGTTAAGATAATCAGCATTGTTTATGTATTATGCAAATCATCTATTCTTAAATACTAATTAGCCAATTTGATGAACTTATTAGAATTAATTAGAATTAATCTGCTCGTCTGTCTCTTGTCTGTTTCTCTGGTGGTGCAAACAATGCCCCTTAAAGTTATTATGAAGTTATATACCCTACCTCCCTCTTAATTTAGCCAACATAAACTGTTGGCACAAACAAAGCTGAATCATTTACTGTAGGGAAAAAAGGCTAGAAAAATGTATATAGACAGTTTTCATGCTCTCTTTAAGTCCCACATGCAACTGCATTAATAACTATAACCAGATGAGAACCCAATGAGGAATATATTTCTAAGGCAGCTGAACATGGCACAGAATACAACATGGTTGCTGCAAGCTGGAGAGAGCAAAGTTAGCAGAAGTCAGTACCGCTTTTAAAATCAGAAATCCCCAGAGGAAAATAGATTTTGAGTTCCTAAAATAGAAGACATGAGGAAGATATGTGGAGGAAGGAGTTTCTTGCTGACTGGTGGATATTTTATGCAAAATATTGTTTTTTGGTATTTGAAATATATTACACTAAAGGTGTTAAAAATGTCGATAATATGTACAAAATGTGATTATTTTTTTCTTAGATCTGCCTCAATTCTATTTCAGGAGGGTCATGGATCAAGTCCTGTGTCAGAGTATACTGATCTCTGGGTTCCTGCTCTTTTTGTTTCTAGGTAAGCACAATTTCATTGAGTTGTATTTGATTAGAATTTGCACTAATTTAGGCTTCTTTGATTTGTCTCCCTTAGGAAAACCTATTAGAACATGTCATTTACAACCTCTAGTTGAGCTTCAATTATCTTTTGCAATGGCGTGTCAATGACAAATTGCTACTAAACACACACATTTTACTCACAGATTACATTTAGAAAGTTGTGAATTTTTTAAGTAAAATCTTAAAGTGATGTTAATTTCACATTTAGTATATTAGATACCCCTCTTCTGGATCACCTTATCGTGGTAAATGTACTTCAAAGCTCTGAGCTAACCATGTAGGGTCATGCAAAGTTGGGCAGGTCATAGCTGGAAGTCGGATAAATCATAGAGAAGTAACTGGCAACCCACTCCAGTGACAAGATGTGCCTGGCATGATGCGGGTCAGGGAGAATAAGACATGACTAAATGACTAAACAACAACATATTAGATAACAAAATGGCAGCCCCACTACTAAGCAATATGAGTGGTAAAAAAAAACAAGTAAGCCTAACATATTTTATATTTTATAAAGTATAAAGTAGTATATATAGTATATTGTTTTTTTCCCCAGAGTCCAGTGGTCCTTTAATCTTGTCTAGTGTATGTGTGATGCCTGTGCTAAATTTTTAGAAGGAGCAGGAGTATATTATATGCCAGTGGCAGAGAGTGGAAGGGGAATGAAATCAGAAGGGGAGGTGGATGGGAGTAGATTGGGAGCAGAATGTGAGCAGAAGGGAGGATAGTAGGAAGGGAATGGGATTGGATTAAGAGTAGAAGAGAAGTGTAGAGGAAGAGACTTAGAAGGGGATGGGAGGGTTAGCAAAAGAAGGAGAGGATGATGGGAGGGAAAGCAGGACAATAGGAGAGGGCAGATGAGAAAAAACACACTGAATTATTGGGGTAGGTCTAGATTTGCCACCCCCTAAGTGGCACCAGCTAGGAGGTGCACGTGGAGATGCTGCACCATCCGTATGTATCAATTTATCTGTGTCGTGTGTGTATACATAGGCTACATTACAGTGACCCTCCCAGTAGTATTAAACTGACCCTTAGAGACTTCATCACAATGACCCTCATAAGCTTGTGCCCCAGATTGTCTCCCTCTATTACTCACTCACTCAATCTGTGTCTCCCTCTACCTCCCTCTTCCCAATGCATCCCATCAATTCCCCCCGACCCCATTGCCACCCTTTACCTTACTACTTCTTCCCTGTGCCCCACTGCCTCCCCCTATCATGTTCTACTTCTTTTCTCCCCACTGCCTTCCTCTACCCCTCTCTAACTCCCTTAGTTACTCCCTCTATCTCCCTCAATGAATCCACTACCACCATTGCCTTCTCCTACCCACAGCTTCCTACCTCAGTCCCCACCTGCATCCCCTTGCCCTCTTGGCTCTCACTGGCTTTTCCCTATCTCTGCTGCCTTGCCAAAACCACCCCAGGATACCTCCTCATGGCTAAGTTCTGAGTTGGGTGAGAATGATTATATATCTCCATCTATCTCTATTTTTATATTTATATTTATATGCGTGTGTGCGTATATATATATATATATATATAATTGGGAAATTGGTTTTAGAAACTTAAAGCTACAAAAATAATGCTGAGCCTTGACAAAGTTCCTATATTGGAAAGAAACCGGTCGGCAAAAAAAGCAAGAGGAAAGCCGTCTATGCAAAAGTAAAGAGGAAGGATAGAAGTCATCTGGAGCTGGTATCGTACATGTG